>JAABKK020024163.1:0-17437 GCA_011634745.2 Catotricha subobsoleta | reverse complement strand
TAAATTCTTCGTGTCTTCTTTACTCACTAAAAATCCGCTAACTCGAACGAAATCGTTCGAATTCGTAACGAATGGGTCAAACCAATCGTAATAATTTTTGAAGAATTCGAATGATTTTTGTAAAAGTTAACGATGTGTTACCGAACAACATACAATTGAAATAAAGTTTAGTGGTCCTTTACAATCAAATTTTTACAATCAAACTTTCAAAATAAAATAAAATAAGGCTGCAATCTGGCAAAAAATAATATTTCTTACTTTATGCTATATGATAAAATTTTAAATAATAACAATTTATAGTCCAAATGTAAGAAATTGAAAATTTTGTAATCTAAATAAATAAATATTGCTGCAAAATTATTATGCGTTGTAAATATTTTCATTTTATATACCATGTTCCAATTTAAATTTATTTTAGGCATTGAAATTTGGGCGTAATAACATTTCACTATAATATTCCAGTTTCATTTATAATGACGTTTCCAATGTCACAACCATATGGTTGCTGATTCAAAAAAAAAATAATATACAAATAAAAAAAAAAACCTAAAAAAATGTGGTGCTTGCATGATCATTAAAATGCACGGAAGTATAATCTTAGTTTTGGTGTCGTATTGTACATGCTTGCTCCTCCTATATAACGTACACGTTGAAAGAAAAAAAAATAGCTCATTGTAATTTTTACTTAATTCATCAGTCACGAAAATTACTTGAAGGTGTTCAGTTTATATATTGATGTGCCTCTGCCCGCTCATTTGTACAGTTAATAATTTTGTGTAAATTAAAAATTAAATAATAATATGAATTAAAAAGTACTTACAAATAATTACTTATTGACGATTTTAAAGTGTTTTTATTTAAACTAATTGCATTTATTACGAATTTAACGAAATAATTTCATTCAACAATTATTGCATCATTTACATTCTTGTATCAATATACAGCATATATAATTAAAATACCAATAAACGCGTAGCTACTACATCAAAGAACGTATAAATAGAAAGTTCCCAAAGCGGTGAAAGTTTTCTGTACTTAAAATTTATATTTTATAAGTGAAATTCATTAAAAAAAAAAGTATTATTAAAACTAGTTGTGCTGTTAATTTTGTGAACAATATAAAATATATGATTGGAATTTTCTGTGCAAATGAGATTTTGAATTGAAGATATTCAAGTTTAAAAACTGCCCATCTGTATGTTATGACTAATGACATTACATGCTTAAAGAAAGAAGAAAAAAAATTGTTTTGTGATTTAAATTTTTTTGTACTTATTTTATTTTCAATATATTAATTACTCATTTTTTATCACAAAAATGTCAAAGTGGCCAGAGAATGTTGGTATTTTGGCTATTGAGCTAATATTTCCATCACAATACGTCGATCAAACGGAACTCGAATTATATGATGGTGTATCTGCTGGAAAATATACTATTGGCTTAGGACAAAGTCGTATGGGATTTTGTTCAGATCGTGAAGACATTAATTCGTTATGTTTAACAGTTGTCAGCAAATTATTGGAACGAAATAAAATTTCTCATTCGGAAATTGGACGCTTAGAAGTGGGTACAGAAACTATAATCGATAAATCGAAAAGTGTTAAATCAGTACTTATGCAATTATTCGAACCACATGGTATTACTGATTTAGAGGGTATTGATACCACAAATGCATGCTATGGTGGAACAGCGGCTCTATTTAATTCTATTAATTGGATTGAATCATCATATTGGGATGGTAGATTAGCATTGGCTGTATGTGGCGATATAGCTGTTTATGCTAAAGGATCAGCAAGACCAACTGGTGGTGCTGGAGCTGTTGCTATGCTTATTGGACCAAATGCACCAATTGTATTTGATCGAGGACTACGTGCAACTTATATGAAACACGCTTATGATTTCTATAAACCAGATCTTAGTTCGGAGTATCCTACTGTAGATGGACAGTTATCTATTAAATGCTACCTAAGTGCCCTTGACAAATGCTATCAAGTTTATCGTGAAAAATATGATAGATTATATCCAAATGCTGCTACATGTATCAATTTAAATTCTTTCGATGCAGTACTATTTCACACACCATTCTGTAAGTTGGTGCAAAAATCATTGGCTCGATTAGGTTTCAATGATTTTCTTCAAACTTCAAAAGCTAAACGAGCAGCAATTTATCCTGGATTTGAAAAATTCGATGAGCTTAAATTAGAGGATACTTACTTTAATAGAGATGTAGAAAAAGCCTTTATGACTCATTACAACGAAGTATTTGAGTCGAAAACAAAACAATCCCTCTTACTTGCCAATCAGGTTGGTAACATGTATACTCCATCTGTATATTCTGGTTTAGTATCGTTTTTAATAAGTAACGATGCAAACGAATTGGTTAATAAAAAACTGGCATTATTTTCATATGGTTCTGGTTTAGCATCATCACTATATTCGGTAACAATCACTAAAAATGTCACTCATTTACGAACGATTACCGATAGTTTAGCCCATTTAAAAACATTACTGGATCATCGACAAAAAGTGGCGCCTGCAGAATTTTCAAGATTAATGGAAATTCGTGAACATAACAACCATAAAGCACCATACGAACCAAGCGGATCCGTTGAATCACTGTTTCCTGGAACATACTATCTCAGAAGTGTTGATGATATGCACAGACGTGTTTATGATCGGGTATCTAATATCAATTAATTGATGCTTCATAAATTTATGATTTTTTTTTAAACATATTTTTTACTTAAAAACTATATTAGCACTCCTAATGTTAAGAAATTTATAACAATAAAATTTATCTAAAAGTAATCTTCATAAAAGACAAAATCGTTATTATAATAAGATGAGGATAAAAGAAAAAAATAAGCCACACGCAAATTTATTTACATCATTGTTTTTTTTTTTTTTTTTTGTTTAATAATTTATATAGTTTAAATGGTTTAAAGATGCTTGGTTTAACTTAAGATTAGTACAATTTGTATTTAATCGGTAGAGTTTATTTTCTTCTTTATTTCTTTTTTTTTCTATTTATAATATGTAATTGATTTAATAATGTTACACATATTTATGTTGTTTAAGTTTAAAAATGGTCGATAGGTTTATAGTACAATAAATATAATATGTTTCATAGAAGAAACAAAAAATGCTTTAAAACATCGTGAATATATTTTTCATAATATAATTAAACATAAAAGCTTTTTCTGTTCTTAATAAACGAAAAACAAAAATAATAAAAAAAAAAAAAAAAATAAAGAATGGAACATGTTTTCACATCAACCAAAAATAGATTATTTTTTTTTCTTTTCTTTCTATTTTACATGTTCTTATCAATTGTAGCATTATCTTGTTGTGTAAGTAATATTTTATTAAACATTAAATTCAATATTTATGAACAGATTAAATAACGACGTTAAGTGTAATGCTCGCAGACAAAATAAGGTTCAATGTACAATTAAAAGTAGAGCTGGGTTGCCTATTCTGTTTCCCTACCGCATGATATATCGCGACTTGTATGGTATGTCTGTTTTTTTTTCTACCAAAATTATAAAAATCATTAAATATATCTTCTGCACCATTTTCGATAATATCTATAGTTTAATTTTCAGTAAACATTTCAATAATATTTTTTTTTTCTTTTATTGCTTATTATATTTCCTCTGGTTATTTTCAAATAAATATAGGAATAAATAATTTCTATTAATTGTGTTTCTATTCTCACAACATGATTTATTTACAGTATGCATAATATAATTAAAAATCCATCAGAATTCCGTTTAGTAATAATAACAAAAGTATTTATTATGGTGATGGTCCGATAAGCTCATTTATAATTTAATAGATTATTTTCAATATCTATTTTTATGCATGCATAGCACAGTTAAAGCATATTTCAACATGTTCTACACTAATAATAAATAGAAATTATAAATTTTATTACAATAATTTGTTAGTTGTTAATAATGAAAGTCATTGCGAATATTTCGTACATTGAATTCATTAATGATTTTGTTTGCATATGCGATCATTCAATTAAACATACATTTCGCTTAATACATTATGGATTATATTATTGTTATTGCTATTAAAGAGGTATTTTACTGATTATAGATTGTAGTGGTAATGAACATTTATAGTTTTCATTAAAAAAAGGGAAAATAAAAAATAACAACTATTAAGCAAAATTTTTAAATATACAAATAGAAATTTTATCATGTAAATAAATATCAGGTAACCAAACGGTGAAATAAATATTATTTATTTAAAAAAATCATTTGGATTTAAGTCTGTTAAATTGTTGTAAAATTTGTCAATATAAAAGCCGCATAAGAAAATATACTTTCTATTTCAGTGAAATAACAATTTAAAGAAATGAAATTAAAATCATTTGAATTAAATATACGCATATACCAGCATTTATCAAACAACAAAATTCTAATTGAAATAAAACATTTTTTTTTTTAATTCGAAACATTTTTAATATTTTATAGAGAGTTTTCGAATTATTAATAATGATTTATCCGTATCCAAATCGTTTTTCTCCCAACTTAACTCATATAAATATAACATCTAAAAATTTCAATTCATTAAATATTTTAGTAGCCTTCAAATAAAAAAAATAAAAAAACGTCTTTGTTTTTCTAAGATCAGCTGAAGTTAAGAAATATCAAGAAATAAATTTAACTTTGTTATTTTTTCCACTTATTATTCGATTCATCAATAAGAAATTATTGTTTTGGTTTTATTTTAACAAGCTGCCAATGGATTGGTACACAACTGTAAGGAAAAAAAATGCACAAAACCACTACTTTATTTTTTTTACAATTTTTTTAATAAATCAAATCAAAGAACCCTAATATTGATACCCAGACAAAAATTTCTAATTATACATTTACTTTACATTATTATTCACGTAGGTGAATTCAAACAAAACAATTCTATTCGATTTTTATCTAAAATCTTGTAGCGCATATAAACTAATAATATTTGCGGTAGAATTGCTTTAAATAAATCTTATAAATAATTTGAGTGTTAATCACTTGTTGTCTAAATAAATGGAGAATCAAAACGCTCCAAAATATTTTAATCTAGTCTGCATCTAAACCAAGCTAATATAAGGCATTTTCGAAAGAGCGTGAATATTCATGAATACAAACATATTCAGAAAACGATCGTGAATATATTCACCGATATTCATCATTTATGGAACACGCGAAATCGATCGCAATATTGATGTTTATTAAATTATAACAATAACCAGACACCAGTAAAAGTTGAATGACTGTATTCTTCAAGAAAAATTTCTTTTAAAATGATTATTTCCTCATTTAATAAAAGATACATTATTAATAATAACAAAATGATTTTATTTTTATTATTTGTAAGTACTGAGCAAAATATATTTATTTACTGATTAAAGTTGTAAAAAAACAAATGTCAAACTACAAACGTCAGTTGACCATGAATACAAATCCTAACTACGTTTGAAACACTTTTTAATAACCATACTAAAAATTATAGTAATCATGAAAAAGTGTGAATTTAATCATGCATCATGCTCACTCGAAAATGCCTATAATCTGGATACTTTTGACTTACAGCAAAATGGTAGAAAGCATTGCGAAGAATAAAAAAAGCAACCTACTTATGTACTTATGTTCTTATGAAAAACCGTACTTTTAGAGATGATTCAATTCTGAGATGTTTATTTTAATGGTTTTAAGTTTTTTTTTTTTTCTAAATAATTCTACCGAAGTTTAATGTAAATATTGCGGTTTTACCTTGAAAACATTTTTATTTTTATTTTTTTTTTATTTTTTTTCTTTTTGATTCTTATACTTAAGCATTTTATGTGCTTCAACTTACCAAATATTTATTTATTAATAGTTTTAAGTTTCTATTGACTGAATGTAATATTAAGTACATGTATAAATTTGATAATCTATACGACACGTACTTATTTACAATACATTTAACAATAATTCTATAAATACTGACTTATAATAAGTATACTTAACAAAGGGCTATAAGCATCAACTGAAACCCACGAATCTCGTGTAACCCGAGCTTTTGATAAGCTTCAACTCGGTTAAACTTGACGAAATCTCGGGTTTTAAAGCCTGAGTTTGATGAAATCCTACTATTTAGATAGATTTCATGACACCCATGCTTTGAATCCCGAGGATTCGACAAGTTTAACCGAGTTGAAGTTTATCAAAAGCTCGGTTTACCCGCGATTCGTGGGTTACACCAGTTGAAGCTTACCGCCCTAATAGTGTAACTAATGAAAATCAATGTTAAATCGAATATTTATGATGACTATTTTACTGTTGTCTCGTAGACTTGTTAAATATTTACTTGTTGGTATAATATCGAAAGAAACAGTCTTATTGATTCTATTAGATAGAATCTTTGTTGTTAAGCATTCATTACAGCGACAATTTACAAAGCAGTAAATTTATAGAAAACAACTCCTAGAAATAAACATTTTATACAAATTATAATTTGTGATTTCTATAAATTTGTATAAATAAAAAATTAAATTACCAGTTGGATTAACACGTATTTTAAGTTCATTATATGGAAATGTCAGATCAAAACGTTTTTTATTATCGAAAAGATCCTATTTAAATTTAAAATAAATAAATTGTAATTGCAGACAAACAAAAAACATAATTATTTTTTTTGGTGATTAATGAGTTCAACAACTTACTTTTACACGATAGCCACTATTGCTTGTTAAACCCAAAACAGCAGCATTTACTTTGATTTCATATGGAGCCCCATCAGTTCGATGACTTACAAATGCAACAGCATAAGAATTTGAATTATTTCTAACCGGAATTACTGGTCGTGTCCAAATCTACAAAAAAGAAAAAAAAAGAAATCAAACTTTCAACAATATTTCATAGTGCTATATGCAATTCGCAGATATTTACTTAAAAGAAATTTTCTGAAATTCCGATAATCATTTCACACATAAATAAAATATGCTCTAAACGTATTGTTTGCTCTAAACAAGTATAGGTATACGCAATTATGTTCATTTGAGTTTATTTATATCATTGAGATTATATAGTTATGCTAATTCCGGTATGAAAAATAAAAACTACTTGAAAGATGTTTAAAACTAGTTTTTTTTTTTTTCGAATACTTCGGAGTGTATTTATTTAAAATAAAAGTAAATAAACAGAACGAATTGACCCAGAATTTTTTTTTTAAATATAGGAATTAACACGCGCAACGCATTTTTAAGTTATTGGTCGTTATTTTCAGTATGGAAATTAACTAAATACAAAACCAACTGCTGGCAATTGTCATATTAAATAAAAATAATAAATAAAGTAACAAATATATGTAGAGTAGATAAACAGTTTACCTCAATTTTATTTGCATATTTGATTCGTAGACCTTGAACGCCAAGTCGATCTTGATTTATATTTATTATTTCGCTATTTAGAATATAGAAAGTATTTTTTTAAAAAAAAAATATTTATTTGTTTGTCTATTTATGGATATCCGTTGCTTTACCGATTTAGTAAGATCTCTTTAAATTCAGGTCGTACGTTATTCAAATTATTTGACATAATTAATGGTGCTGCTAGAATTGCCCAAATGGCCATTTGAGCTCTACTTTGATCAACACTTAAACCAAAGTTGCCAATAATTAACATATCAGGATCATTCCAGTGGCCTGGTCCAGCGTGCGGTTGTATTCTATCCTGATTTTCTGCAAAATATTTTGTTATTGTACGGACTGATTCCCAAGAATCATCAATATCGTCCCAGTTTCGCCATAAATTACAATATAATTTTAATGCCTCGTAGTCTGGCTAAAATCAAATGAGAAATTTGAATATCGATGCATTTGTATTTGTACATCCAACAACAATTCTGAACAACATTTTAAAAATATGAAAATTGGCTTACCATTTTTCCATTTTCCTCCTGATAAACAGGCCAACTGCATGAATACACTATTGGCCGACCAGTTAAATTTAAAAATCTCCCAAACTCAGGATAGCCTAAAAATTAAATTTTTTCACAATTTAAATCCAATATGTTTTTTTTTATGGTTGCATATTTGAGAAATACATATTTTCAACAATAATATTATACTGGATATTCATTAATTTATTACCTATATCCATATCATTTATATCTGCGTAACAACCATCTAGTTTAACGTAATCGACACCCCAATCAGCAAAAGTCTGTGCATCAATTTCCATATGATCAATAACCCCAGGATACCCGGCGCATGTTTTAGTCCCATAGTCTGAATTAAGATTATCAATTTATATATGAATAAATAAAAATCAACATATATTTACCTTCATAAATACCGAACTTTAAACCTTTTCCATGGATCTAAAAACAAAAATCTTATTTAAATAAATATCACTTAATACATACCTACGTACTATGTAAAACTTATTTCATTTTTATTTACATAATCTGCAAGTGCTTTAATTCCACTCGGAAATCGTTTTGCATCTGGCTGCAGACGACTATTATTATCTCTTTCCATTTCCATCCAGCAATCATCAATAATAATATATTCATATCCAACATCTTTATATCCTTCCGAAACTATTAAATCAGCCGCATCTTTAAATAATTTCTCACTACAATTTAAAAAGCAAAAAACCCAAATTAATTTTTATAAAGCACAACTTTGTTTTTTCTAAATATACAATGAAAATAGTTCACATCACCTTATACACTCATCTGGATAATTATCACAATCAGTAATACAACGATACCGTTCCCACGACATCCAACCCATTGGTGGCGTTAATGCCAACCCATTTTCCAATGAACGCACAGATATTCCTTGCAAAATATATAATTCCAATAAAACTATCAACAATTTCCACATAATGTTTTGTTCGATATGAATTCTATTCTGTTATTAATGTTAACTTCTTCTTTTTTTTTTGCTACAGGATAAACGTTGCTCTATCTCCAATTAAAATTCTCGCTAGAAATTCATTTGGTTTTATAGTCAATTCTGAATTATTTTTGTTATTTCAATTGAAAATTTTATCAGCCGATGAACTAAATTAATATAAACAACTTCAGAATCTGAAGTTCAGATATCTAGACGTTAGTATTAAATAATAATATAAAATAATTGTTGTTTATTGGATAGATAGCCCTTTAATATCTGAATATAATTGAAAATTGTTTAAAAATCAAACATCACATAGTATTAGCACCCATAAAGATGACCTATAAATAAACTTTTATAATATTTGCACTTACATTTAATTTAATTTTATTTTTATGATGCTATAAATTTTCTTTAAAATTAAGCGCATATATTTCTTTAGTTATTCTTGCATATAAGAACTATAAATATTCAATAAAAAAATTGTGTCATCTTGAAGTGGAAGGTACTTGTCATCTAATCTTTTACAATAATACGTTGTTAATTTGAAATTTTTGAAGATATGAACGCAAAAAAAAAAGAAAAAGAAACAATAACTTGGTAGTTGAACCCAAATATACATATACAAATATTTACATACATACTTACGCTTACGCTTGCAACTTTTGTTTGTTTTTATTTATAAAGTGATTGTTATTATATATAGAAAACAAATATATAATAACAGATAACAGGGATCTCACTGAATTTTGGAAAAAAAAAAGTGGAAAAGTGACTAATTTTTAGGGAAAAAAGTGACCAAAAAGTGACCAAACAATTTCAAAAAAAATTGTATTTTATTCTTTTTTGTCCGTCAATTAAAGAAAATAATAACAAGAAAGATTTAATTTTTCGTCGCTTTATGTAAAAAAAATATTTTCTGAAGAAATTTCTGAATTATAATTTATATACAATACAGTATATTTTCTGCGTAAATATAAAGGCACCTTACTGACATCATTTCCACAATTAATTGGATTAATTTTATGCAATCGATTGCAGTACGTTTATGCACGTAAGATTCCAAAATGTATAGGCATTTATAAATTTTTCTTAGTTCTCTAAAAAATCCTAATCCAATTCGCCTCACATGCCGGAAATTTTTGCCCCCTTCGCCTTTCTACCAACTAGGGGCTGAACGGGGAGCAAAATTATCCGGCATGTAAAGTGAATTGGATTCAGAATTTTTCACGCGGTGAACAAAACCCAGTGTATTTTCATTAAAACAAATTCTGCGTATTTTGGTATATCAACCATCAAAATCCGCTCACCAGAAAGGTTAAAAAAAAACATGAATATTTTCAAAATTTCTTTTTTTTAAAATGTCGTAAAATAATAAACGAATAATTTTTGCGACAACGTTTTTTACTTCATTTTTGTTTTAGTTGTATGGTGTATTTCACCTTTCACCCAAACAAAAGAAATTATTGCATTTTGTCCTATATACTAAAAACTGTAAAATAAAAATTGCCTCTGATTGGTGCTTGTAAGAAATTTCTATACACATTACAGATTACACATACTACGTTCCATACCACACATTAGATTTTTTTCTCAATAAATCTCACAAACTTTGGTTCGGACACTTATTTTGATTGTAAAGAAAATATCATGACTAAACTTAATAAATCTTCACAAAAAAAAAAGAATCTGTAAATTTTTGGTGAAAAAAGTGACTTTAGTGACCAAAATTGAAGAAAAGTGACAAAAAAAGTGGCGGAACTCTAAAAGTGACTGAGTCACTTTAAAGTGACCAAGTGAGATCCCTGACAATATAGTATTATGAATGTGTTTATTATAAAAATGTGAAGAGAACTGAAAAAAGTCAAATATTTGATTAAATCAAAAAAATCCTGTTATCACAATTTTTTTTTTTTTTGTTTTATTCAAAACAACCCTTGCGCGAAACTATTCCTTTTAATTTAACACGCTGTGTAAAAATTCTAAATAAATAGTTAGAATATTTGTATTGTATATTTTGTGGGGCTCTTTAGAACGAGTAGTCGTTTAACTGTAGAGAACTTTTCTTTCTCCACTTAAAAGGTATATGGCTTATATTGTTTGGCATGAAGTTATTATAGCAACAATGGTACAAACATGGATAGAGTCGATTGAAGTTACGTCAGCACATGAAAAAGTGAACCATGTTTTTGGAATTTAGAGTTTAACCAAAGAATATAGATACATAGAAGGGAAGTGCCCATACAAAATAATTTTGATATAACTTTATAATTATATTTACGACATCTTTTTTTAAAGAGCAAAATATGTTGCATTGACTTGAATATTTGATTATTATTGAAATCTTCAAGTATCTAAATTACATGTTTAAATGAAATAGAAAGACAATTAATACTATAATTACCTTTACTTTTACTAAAATACGTATTACATGGTAAATGTAAACAATTTTAAATATGTTCAATAATCGAACAACTAGTTCATCTATCGGCAAAGAGAAAATACTGTTTTTTTCTCATTTTGACATACGCGCCCAGACGCAGCTATTCAAAAAAATCATCAAAAATTATTTTGTATGTACAATGTACATTCCCTTCTATGTATACATATTCTTTGGTTTAATGTTGAAAGCCTGCTCTTTTTATTAATCTAGGGAGCTAAATTTTTGTATGCACGTAGATCAACTATCGTACTTGTTACTTTTTCATCTTTATATGTTTATATTCTATGAAGAGATGAACATCTATTGATATTATCGTTAGCAATCATTGCCTTCCAATTGATTGTAAAACGATATTAAATAATAATCTAATAAAAATCTTTTGTATTACGACCTTCTCTACTCTCACTACTTTTATAAGACCAGAATTTCTTTCATACAATCATACACTATTCCTCTTCCTCAAGCTTCTTCTTAAGAGCTATATAGATCACTACCGGTTCCTGGATTTAAAAATAAATACCAGTATATTCTTTTAAGCTGGGTACAGACAATATGCTAGAATTTAAGCCTATTCGGTATTATAGCGGTTATATTCCAGAATATAGAAGTCGTTTATCGTTAATTCGGTATTATCTAAATCTAAAGTGCGTCTAAAGTACTAAAAAATAATTTTCTCTCATTTCTCTCTTTTTATATCAGTTTGTAAGCTCATTTGATGATGGTTCAGTCAATAGTTAGTAGGAAATAAAATATAATTAAATATCAAAAATGAGGATGCTGATGTTTTCCTGACTATAATTTTGTAATCTGCTATGTACAGATTATAATTTTACACTTTCGATATTCTTGAAAAGCGTCTGAAAGCTGGTACCTATATAGCTATAGAGAGAGTAAATTTAACAACCAATAAACCATAAAAAATCAATGGTAATGAATATAATTAATACCAGCCCAATAAACATTGTGTTTAGTGTTCTCACCGTGATATCACGGTAGATTTTGAGCATGTCCTAGGGAAACAGGGTGTTTATCCAGTGATTACACTTTTGCTCGAAAATCACTTCAAAATCACCAATTGTATTTATTTGGGTGATATTACGGTAATATCACTTGGCGATATCACGGTGATTATCCAGTCACAATAGAAATCACTGAATATACACCCTGTTTCCCTAGAACATTAAGCTCAAAAAATACCGTGATATAACCAATCTATTACCTACTTTCAGTGTTTTTGAGTGATTTTCTGTTTATTGGGCAGTATTTAGTAAAAATAGATCGCTTATAATTCTATAATCTATATAAAATAAAAACAATATTTATTATTTATTTTGTATTATTTTTATCTAACGTTATACGTAAAGCAACATAAAATAGATCATTTCTGAGTTAAATAATAATCAATCCCCTCTGATTTCAGATGTGATGTCTTTGATTGAAAATTATCAATCCTTTTAAAATGAATATTTTTGTATCAATTTAAACAGCGCTTTATTTTAAATTAATTTCAAATACATTTTGGATTTCTGTTAAGACATAAGTATGTCATATGAATCAAATTATACCATTCATATATATTATATATATTTCAACCATATATTATTTAGCTTAGTAAATCGTAATTTCATTCCAAACGATATCATTCAAACATTGTTGTATTTTTTATATATTATAGTATAAATGTTTTACGGTATCTCCCAGCAAGCAAAGTTTTTCTTAGCTTTGTCTCGAGATAATGACATATATCAAAATTAGCCGCGTTTTATCTCAAAAATATCTTAGAGATATTTCAGCAGAAGATAGTATTTCGGAAATATCTTCTAAAAAATATGTAAAAAAAATATCGTGTAATGTGAATAGCTCAGTGAAATATTCAATGGATATTTTGCAATAACATTTTATGTATACAAAATTTTGTATTCACATCGCATCTAGTGCACCTTATTTTCTGATAGATTTTCGTCAGAAATTTTTCTGATTAGAAAGCGATTAAAATACACTTAATAGATATTGCAAAGAAATATTGAACACACATGAAAATAATTAAATAAGGTGTAACAGATTTTACGGATATCTGTAGCAAATATTAATGAAAAAAAAAAAAGGTATTTATTATATACACTAGAACAACGTCTTTAAGACATCAACATCAACTTGAGACTTTATAGTATCACGTTTTAAATATTAAACATTAAATGTTTGTTGGGAAGTAGCAATTGGTGTCAATATATTTTAGAAATGCGATTTTTTTTTTATTAATTATCCCCATATAAAACGTAATTACAAACATTCAATTTTATAATAAAATAATGTAAATTTTTCAGTTAATTTGAAAATTTGTTTGAAACTTTTAATGGATTAATTAAAAGTAAAATAAAATAATAACTATTTCAAATGTTTATTAAACATATTTTTCTTATTTTTTTTTTTTTTAAACAGACTGAATGTTTTAAAAAGCAAACTAAAATGATTTTTAAGACTCTTGTGCTTGAAATTATTTTTTGTTTGTTTGCTATTTCTGTGCTTTACCTAATTAATAAAAAAAAAGTTTCTCTCATATTTCAACAAACTTTCGCTATAAATATTATCATTCATTAAATCAAGATAGTACATAGCGGGCTCTTAAAAGTTCTTTTTTTATTTAACTTTGTAGAGTAACGTAACCCTATAAAATATAAAATTATGTTTACTCCACACTATATACCGCGTAGTATATTTATTGTAACCGGAGTTCGAATATTTTTTTTTCTCTTCTTTCGATTCTGTTGTAAGTGTAAAAATAAAATCGTATTACTTTCATGTAATAATATAAAATGGTATATGGAGTACTCTACCATCAAAAACAGTTTCGGAAAACATCATAACCGTAACCAACCACAATCAGGATGTATTGTATAAAGTGTATACATGTGCATGCACACCATAAATATGTCTATAAATGTATAAATGGAAAAAAAAGGAAATATTATAGGAATCCTATACAAATATAATACGTTAAGTTATGAACGTTGAGAAAAAGTTTTTTTTTAAAATTCATAGAGCGTAATAATTCAACGGCTTTCCCACGTAACGACCCTTGAGTACACCGCAGCCATATATGAAACATGATTGCAAGTGCTCATGAGTGACTTACCCGAAGTGAAATATGACTATTTTATTCATGGAAATTTTCTTCGGAATTTTAACTGTTTTTTTCTTCTTCTTCTTACGTTTCATCTTATATATATATAACTTATAACTATATACCTTTACTTACAATCTTACATAATAATAATAAAAATAATAATATATTTTTTGATGTTTTGTATAATATAATAATATAATACATATTTTGCATCAACATATAAAATACAAATAGGTATTATGTGGTCGATGCGGTTACGATATATACCTACTTATATACACACACACGTTTATCTATAAATATGAATAACTTATATTATTATTATTTTTTTTTATAAGTTCTATAGATAGAAAAAATATAAATGTGAATAAAAAAAAAAATTCTCTCGACAATATATTTTTGTTTTATTGAGGTCACGAAAATAATAACAATTATTATGTTATATAGAAAAAAAACTACACAAGTTATATCATTAATTTTCAGATGAAAAGGTCTTTTCACTAAAATAGATAATAAGATTCTTTTCTTTTTTCTATATGAATAATAACTTTTTTATACAATTTTCTGCTTGAGCTTTTTATTTTTATTTGTTACGCACATCAACGCAGCAAAAAAACGAAAATTATTTTTTATTTCCTATCAAACATATAAACATAAAAAAAAAAACATATAAAATTATTGAGTCGATTTTATATATGTTATTTTTTTTATTTTTTTGTTTTCATTGTAGGGCTGACCGCGGGGCAGTTAGGCGTACTTTTTACAAGAATAACTGTATCTTCTGTGTTTGCACGATTTTATTTTCATAAGGCCAGGGTCGATATGATAACTAAAAGATATTTTTATTATAAACTGAAATTTCGTACGCCAATTTTTACAACTTCCATTTTACTTAGGACAAAATTTTCTTTCGTAAAAATTGACGGACATGGACAGGACTTTATTTCATGGACATGGACATCATTTTTGTGTCCATGCAGATGAATACATCTATTCTTTGGTAAGATCAACAATCAATATACAGTACATATAACTTGTGAAAATGAGCCACCATCTGTCGCGGCAAAAAGGTGGGCCGGCCCATTTAGAGAGGTTTTTTTGTTGTCAAAATCGTAGAAATTGAAAAAAAAATTCTCAAAATCATGAAATGAATGTACGTTTATTATAAATATTTTAAGCTCTGTCGTTTTTAGTCGCGCGATTTTTATGGGCCGGCCCATTTACACAGAAAATGGGAAATTTTTATGTACGCTTTACGTTTCAGACAATTTCCTACAACTTTGAAAATTTTGCCCCATTTTCACGGGTGGTCCATTTTCACAAGTTATACTGTAGCATGAACATGTAGGAAATATAAATCACTTTGCTTACGAGATACTCATTACTCACATTTAGCCAAACTACCTGGTACAGACTATATTCCTGCTGTATCAAAAGCAAACTGCCCCGGTCAGCCCTACCACGTACTTGTAAGTTCAAAATAGCATTTCAATATTCATAAACTTGTTTTTAACGGTATTTCGGTTTCATAAAATTGGTGGACATATTTTTTATTTTAAACTTAATAAAATTTAATGACAATTTGATATTTATATGCTTTTAATATCGTGTGTTAAAGTGTAAAAAGATTCTAATTGAAAATATCATGGCGGTCATAAATTCTGTTTTATAGAAAAATCAATTCAATCAATTTTAATCGCTTCATAACAATATTTTGTCGAATTAAAAATATGTTTTTTTTTTTTTTAAATAATATAAAAATAATTTTATCTACCGATAAATTTACAACATTTAGCTATAAATGCATTATTGATTTTCGAGTCGTACATACATTTCGGTGCATTTGATTGATAATTATAATAATAACACTATTTAACATTATTTTGTCATTATACTAAAATATCGGTAATTTATTTTGTGTTATCATTAATATAAGTCACATATGTAAATAGATATAAGCTAGTTTATAAACCATATACAGATACACGTATTTATTTAATGCACATCAATTATATATACACCCTCAAACAATACCAAAATGAATAGAATAGAATTCACTAATTCCTGTTACAAAGTGTAATCGGATTATAATTTCCAATTATTGTGAGAACATGAAAATCTCTATTTAATACTGCATATACCAACGTAGTCTATTTGTTATTTAAAACTAGTTCATAACTACCTCCACCTCGTACTCGTATATTAAGAATTTAGTTTACACATTTTATTAAATTTCATACAGTCGAATTCTGAACTGTGAACATGACATTTAGTTTTTTTTTTCTGTTTCGTTTTTGTTTTCTTACTAGATCAAATTTGTGTTCCGTTATTTTTAATTAATTCAATTATTATATAATTGAGCACTTAACACAAAACAGAAGAAAAATTAATAAAAAAAAATTCTACAATTTAAGAAAATATTTAAACGCACTCTGCTCAAAATTTTAATTATAATATAGTCAGGTTTTTTTGTTGTTGTTCATATTACTTCCCATTTTAATAAATATCATCTGTAAAATCATCTTAATTTTAAATATATAAATATTTCTTTTAGCATATGTACTATGTAGTGTATGTACCCCGGCATAGGCGCCGACTTTCGTACAAGAGTACAAGGGCAAAAATATTTTTCATGAGCACAAAAAAGGTTTCCTTCATCCTGTAAATACTTCCTTATAATTAAAAAAAAAAAGTCTTCTTACCCCCATAGAATACAGGGGTAATTCAAACATTTAATGGTTAGTACAGGGGGTACAAGGGCTCCCAAGTAGCACAAACAGGTCGCCATGACGTCGATTCGACGTCGCGCACGGACTTTGAAGTCGGTCAGCGACCTTGAATCGACTTCGTAGCGACGTCGAATCGACCTATTTGGTGGATAAAATAATGGTCGCTTCGACGTTTGTAGCCATTTAGCTCAACCCTACAAATTCATTCATATTTAAATAATTATAAATATTACATTTAGTAATATTTATTC
>JAABKK020024152.1:3646-17437 GCA_011634745.2 Catotricha subobsoleta | reverse complement strand
TTTTTTTAGTTGAGATCACATTCAGTTGCTCTACAACATAGTATAAGTTTTGTCTCCATCCGTTCACTAGTTCCCAAAATCATAGGGGGGACAGACAAAAAAAAAATCAAATCTAGTATGCACTTTCATGTTTCACATGTAGTGCATAAAAAAAATCAAATCTAGTATGCACTTTCATGTTTCACATGTAGTGCATAAAAATCACTAAACCTATACCTCATTTTTTTCAAAAATGAAGTAAAAAAAGATTTTAATCTGCTCTATAATCAAAAACTAAATAATATTAGATAATATTTATATTGAAAAGCGTTCCATGAATTTTTGATTAGTTTGTTTTTGTTTTTATCATTTAAAATCTGATATATTTTTACGGGCTCATCCCAAAGATATTGTAATACATAGATGAATAGTGTTGGTAAAATAGATGAAATCTATTTGAAATTCAGCCGGTATGTCCTTTGTTCTATAATGTTGGTGTTGTCATAGTTAAATCCGAATTTTATTTTAAAGCGAATTTATATTTAACTATATACACTTATACATACGCTACGCTTACATCCTACTTTTTTTTAAAAACTGTTTTCATTTTTAGTATTGAAATCTTACCGACATTATTCATCTATGTATTACAAGATCTTTGGCTTATCCACATTTTCCGCGCCTTACTTGCTCCTTAATTTGGAGCAAAGTGTCCATAAGTTGGAAAAATTTCTCAATATGTCAGTATCTTTGCTGATACATATAACACAAATATCTCACAAGGAATACATTTTTATATTTCCTTGTATCCACCCCACCGCATCGCGCATAATCCATTATATTTTATTATAATATGGAAAACTTAGAAAAATTCATTTTGGTTTTTATTGGGTTTTTTAATGAGAAAAAAAAGCATTTAGGTTTTTGGGTTTTTAGGTTTTTGGGGTTTTTGTTGGGCTGGATTTTTCCACAACCCTGATTTTTAATAGATTACAAAAGTAAAACTGTTCATGGCTCATTTTTCATTTTACTAATGTCAGTCTTGAATATTTTTTCATTGTTCTAATGTCAGTCTGTATGTATTTCGCCGCCTTACTTTTGTAGTCTATTGTTCAAACTGAATAATTAAGTTTCGCTTTCGATATTACTTACTTGGTAAAACATTTTTCCAGCTGATCTCTGCAATATATGTGTACGTCGAATGCCTGATGATAAGGGTACTCGAGTACCAATATGTGGTCCGGATGGACGATATGAAGTTAAATTTTGCTTTATCCAACTAGGCCATTGTCCATGATTACAAAGATGTATGAAATTAGCGCATTCAATTAAAAGTGCAGCTCGTGTAACAATTGGCGCATTTGGCTATAATTTAAGCAAAACTATAATGATTAAAATTTTTTTTTTTAATTTAATCATTACTTACTAGATCCATTATAGCGCCTATTAATTGAGGATCAGGAATCGTGCCCGGTATACAAACTTCTAGTAAAAATGAAAATCTTTGCATTCCCTCTTTCACTGGCTTCAATGGAATTAATCGACGTTCTTTTAGAACAACAACCTCAGACTCTTTTGAACCTTCACCGTAATCAAATGAACTTCGACGACTAAAGCCTATACAAAAATAGAAACATTTATTTTATTTGCGTAATTCACGTAAATATGCTGCCAATAGAATTGATACACGACTTCATAAGAAGAAAAAAAGAAGCGTGCAAATTTTCCCTAAATTCCAAATAAAGTGGTAAAAAAAAATGTCAAATCAATACTTGATTTTTTTTTAAATTCACCGAATTTCTCAAAAATGAAATAATTTTTTTTTTTTTTTTTAAATAAAGTTACGAAACCAATACTTTATTTTTTATTTAATTTAGCAAAAATTAAGTAAAAAAAAAAATACTTACAACTTCCTGTAACCTCTTCAGGCCCACCAACAACTTTTTTTCCTTTTCCGATACCCATTCGTCCGAGGCGTCGTTCAACACGTCGTCTTACCCTTTGTAAAGATCTACTTATTCCATCACCTGGTCGTCGGCTTTGAAGTTTGAAAGAACCTCTTCGTAAAAATGTTGCCGCTAAATTTGATCCAAAAACGCCTGATTCTAAATCCACAGATACTCTATCCTTTGATGAACCACGGAACCAGCGAACTAAAACATCAGAATAATTTACATTCTATTATTTTTTATATTCTGTTATCCAAAGAACATTTGAAAAGAAATTATTTAATGTGATTCAATGGAAATTAGCGTTATTTAGAATTTTCTAAAGCTCTTGGTGAAAATTAATTAGTTTGTGACATGCTAAGCAGATAGTAATTAAAATAATTATCACAATCATTTTCACTGAAGAAGTCTATTATTGAAATATCATAGCATTGAGCATTCCGTAATAATTTACCAATACCGCCTAAACGGCTAACAGAATTTCTTTCAGAGCTGGAACTAGAATCTGGAAAAAATGTTCGTTCACTATGCTTTGGTGTTAGTGTAGGATGATTGCTGGTGATTTTTCTGTTCATATTTGCAACAGGACTTTGATTGTCACATAATTGATCGTCATGTCCTTCGGTTTCAAGTAAACTCTGAAATTAACAGAAATATTTATTAACAATCATTATGAAGAAAAACGTAAAGCATACCGAACATAAATATTATTTATTATTTATTTATTTGAGCTAATTTGAAGCTGTGTATGACTATGGAGTCACAGCAACATTTGATAATTATACTTACGGCACAAGTAGATGAAGTACTCCTCTTCTTGAAAAACAATTTTCTTTGAATTTTTGGATCTTCTGGTTGATAACTTGAACCCTCACTATGCTGAATGTGTCTAGAATATATTTTTTTTCACTTAATTATTCTTGATTCAACCATTTAAAGTAAAATAAATTTTTCTTCTTACCTTACAACTCGTGTAGTTTGTAAGTCGTATGCTTTTTTATGTGGCTTCGGGGTTACGTCAATTGCGCCACTAAGAGCAACTCTTCTAAATGTACCACCATATGTATTTTTTACATATGTTATCAATTGTCTCACATCACAATACAATGCAATATTTTCTTGACATTTTAATTCCTTAAACGATTGAACAAACCGTGAAATAAGACATTTGAAAATGGCAGATATGACTTGACTTTCTGCACCACTGCAATTGCCTCCGAAGTTTGTAGTATAACCAGCCATCCCACTCATATCAGGATTTAGTGACTTAAAAGCAGATGGACGTTTATGATCTAAATAAATAAATATTGGTTTTAATTTTAAAAAAATCTTGTTTGTTATATTTGCTTACTTAGTGGTGAGAGTAATGATGTTGGGTCTACACAAAATCCAACAAAGGCATGGAAAAATTCGATTAATTCATGTAATTGAGTAGTTTTTATCATTTTTCGGAGAAAGATACGTGTTTTTGAAGGAGCTTGACGCAGCATTCTTGACAAAATCGTTTGACATTGAGTACGTAAAAATTCGGCTGGAGGACCTCTAATACCTTTTAAATGGCAATTATTTTAATTAACAAAAAAAAATTGTAGGTAAAAATTTTTTTTGTAGTATTTTATATATATTCATTTCAAATTACCATCATTACATCCATGGGGACATCCAAGATGTAATAAAGTTCTCTTAATTATGCCCATAGATAGTTGATGCGCATGTTCACCGGTTTTTATAACACCCAAATCTAATAATATTTCAGTTATATTTAAACCTGTCTCCAAAACTCGTAACGAGCATATATTTGATTCTTTTTTAAATATCGTGTAGACAGCTAATAACACAACTTCATAGTCAATTCCGCCTTCTCGAGTTATATAAAATACTGATCCAGGTGCCTCAGATTCATCAGCTCCACTATAATCGATATGGGAGTCTGTATGTGAACGAAGCATATGTGATCTGAAGCCTGCTGTACTTCCAGCATTACTAATAATATCCAATTGTGAATCATATGAACCCTGAGGAAGATGAATGAAGGTCTTAATATATTAATTTGCATAAAATAAATGAATAAAATACCTGACGCCTCATATATTCTGGTGATGGTACTGGAGTATGCTCGGTAACTGTAATGATTGGGTTTCTTGAATAAAATGATGCTCTAGGTCCTGACGATTGGGAACTTCTAATAATATTTGGATTCTCGATGTATCTGTTTCACGAAATTTTGTTAATTGGATATTATATTAAAGAGATAAAGTGGAGATAACTCAGAAAACGTTTCCACAGAAAACAGAAAAACTTACCTCAGACTAGGCATGGACTTTCCTTTAACTAAATTTGTAACAGCTTTTGTTGATATCACAGATACTGATCTAGATAATTGTTTTTTATCCTTCTCTAGTGTATTGCCTAAGTTCTAGTATAAAATAAATTGTATAATCAAAAGTAGTTTAATTTTTTATTGTGCGAAACAAATACCTCATCTTTTAGAATTTTTTCATTAGATTTTGATATTAATCCAATTCTTTCTAATTCTTTATCGGATTTTGAAAATATTTTTGATTCGATTAATGATCTAAAATTTGTTATTTTAACACGTTTTCTTTCGCTATTTGATCGTCGATCGATTGAACTCGTTGTATTTTCTAATTTTTGACATGTTAGGTCAGGTGTATCACTGTAATCTGCAGAAATGATATGAACAAAAATTTTATAGATGAATAAATAATAACACTAATTTACCTGACGATATTGAGGATATTGCCGCTTGTTCTGGAACTTCAATAAAATCTTTAAGGGTATTTCCACTTGGACTATCTCGGCTATTGCTATTTGTTCCTTGGTATACAGAAATTTCAATTTGAGGTATCGGTAATGAATTTGATCGTCTTCTTGCTTGCATTAAAGGTATCGTTACTTCTTCACTGATTTTTCGTAGCCTGTTTTACAAAAATAATATATATAATATATGAATGTTAAAAATTTAAAAGTCACAACAATTTTGTTAATAGCCTACCTGTTGTTCAAATAATGGAGACACCAATACACTCCTTCTTCGTGCCAGTGCATTACAAAAAGGCATCGTAAAACTGCAATATCAAGAAAAGTTGCAGCAGTTGTATCATATTTTGTGCTTTGATGCGATTTAAAGCTTTCATCATCTGAATCTTTTTCTGTTGATGAATTTGATCTGTATGTATGCTCCATGTTCTATTCGAAAATTTCATAAAATTAATAATTGTTTACTGAAATAATGTAACAGCTATTGATCAGAAGAAAAAACATACACATTTCTCTGCATAGTTATGAATCCTATCAAAATCAAAAGTTTTTTCATTTTCTGTATCCTTTTCTCCATTTTCATATGTTGGTTTGTACATAATCTGATTTTGTTGAAAAAGACTAGCATCTGCCTGTAATTTATTTGAAATAAATTTTATTATCTTCTGATTGATTCGGTAAATAAACTAAATTTACTGTATAAAGAGAGGGTTTGAATGTTGATGCTGGAAGCCGAAAAATCACAACTCGCTCCTCTTCCACACTGGAAGCCTCTTCAGGTATCGTTTCGGGAAATACGCAATCTTTTGGAGACGAAACCCATGAAGACTACGTGAGAATAAATTAAAATTAATCGTAGGCTTAAAAATATTTAAATATCTTATTAATTTGTTGAAGTACTTACTTCGTCATCGTGCTTAGGCGGCTCGTAAACAGTCACGCTTTTTGGAGAATCTATAATTTTTTTATTAAATCGCAGGGCTGAAACCGATACTTTTAAAAAGTAGCGGCGATAACGATAGTGATAATAATAGCCGATACTTTTTACAATACTTTCTGCGATACTTTCAAAAAATTAAAATTGAAATAATAAATGGGAACAAATAATTTGTTCAGCAAATAAATTCATTTTGTTAATAGGGTTTTTCTGGGTTTTTGCTTTTTGCACTTTGATAATACCCAGCTAAGTAACCCCGAAAAAATCCATATAATTTTTTTTTGAAAAAATACACTAATATTAATTTATTTTAATGTCAATAAAATAAGTTTATTTCTATCGATTGAAATAAAATCGAAAAAAACGAAACAGTAATATTAAATACCACTGATGATTTCAGGGTTAGATAGGTCATTAAATCCGAACAAAATTGGTTAATTAGATTCCTAATCCATCTTAAATTGTATCTACATCATCTATATCTCTAAAACCCTAAGTGAATTTTCGCTTTCGCAATTGCGTTCTAGTAAACTTGCAGGATCACTTATATTATCCGGGAATGGTGATGCGGCGTCGAATTTATTCAACATACCCAAAGCGTACTTTTCTTCGATAAAAATTACACATAAAAATTAGCCCGTAGACCACAGCCCCGTAAAAACCCAAAAACCCAAAAGCCCACTGCCCACGTGTGAGTCGGGTTTTTCGGAACCCTGAATTACATAAACTTATTTAAAGGCAGACTGTAAACTTTTAATTATATGAAGAAAAAAAATCGCTTATATATTGACTAGAAAATAAACAATATTCGATTTTTTAGTAAAAATTTCTTAATAAAATTCAAATATTTAATAAACAATAATTATATAAATATGGAAATATTAGAAAATAAAAAAAAGTATCGAAAAACATTGCAAGCGATAACTGAAAAAATTACCGATCGCTACTATCAAATATCAACTATTCAAGTATCGGCGATAGTTTCAGCTCTGTTAAATTGGCTCAAATACAATCAACAAATATAATTTTACTTACGATTACAATATGCATCTAAAGATCCTCTTGGACTTAATAGACTATTAAGTAATTGACGTGCCTTTGGTTTAACAGCTGCAGTAAAACAAGGTGCGCCAGGTGCCTTGTATTCCCACATTCCAGCCCATAACGGTACTCCATTTTCAAGTCGATAATTTTGAAAATCCGATTCTTTTAAATGATGAACAATTGGCGCAAATAAATACACGAAAAGCTATACACACACACACACATAAAATATATTATAGAAAATTATTAATGGAATGGTCTTGCTCTTGTTTACCGATATTGTTGGTATCGAAAAAAGAAATGGTTCCTGTTCTCTTTCAACTAATTTTTTTGCTTCCGCTTCTTCATCAGCACATTCCGCGGATGCAAATAAAAGAATCCAATGTAAAGTATATAATAATTTTGTTTCTGCTGCGCCCAATGTTTGCAAATCTTTAACACTGAAATTTCATTATAAAATTAATTTGCATACAAATCGCGAGTTTACTTTTTAAGTTAGAACATTTACCGATTATGTAACAATGTAGCAGCACAATGCATAACATGAGGAAGAGCTGCTTGTACCACTCGCCATCTGCCAACTGCTTCTAATGCCGACGTAAATGGTATCGACAAACCGAAATGTATATTTTGAACTAAAACTTTTTCAAATGATTTACAAGCTTCTTTTAATTCCTAAAATAAAGTTAAAATTAGAAACGTTTATTTCGTGAAATTGTGCTGTGATTAACAATAAAAATTATTGTATTTACATAATGTCCAGGTGCATGTTGGCAGAACTAAAACAAAATAAAACAAAAAGAAAAGAAAAAAAAAACATTTAAAAATTAAAATTAATAAAAATGTGGGTAAACAAACTACAATCATATTCAATATTGGTGCACACAAACAATAGCGGCTAAGAACTTATAAAAACTTTCTTTTAAACATTTTTTAACCCTAATGTGTAACTATCGTTAACAGTTCTGTATAAGATTGTTGTCGGAAAAGAGCGTCGTTAGTTAGTGATGCCATTTCGTAGCTTTTAAAATTCTCTATAAGAGAAAATGACTATTGCCGCTTTTGCTGCGAAACGACCATTTTTTTCATATATTTCGATTATTTTTATTAACTATTGCTCAGCGAAATCGGCAATCTTCAGTCAATTTTTAATTTTAACGGCTATATAATCAAAATTTTAACTAACATATAAACATCTTCCGATGTAAAATGGTGAAACTAAAATTACTGCAAAAAATAATTTTGAAAATTTAAATAAAATTAGTCGTTATATTTTTTTACCGTTTCCCAAAAAAATGAAAATTTGGAGATTGCCGTTTTTGGAATTTAATCCCTCATATATTCTTTACCCCTGCGGTTTTATCGCATATTTATCGATATATAGTGTATCGATATCGGGATGATCTTTATCAATTCGATATCGTCGCCTGACATCACAGTTTTATCTTATTGGAGCTATATAGATTTTTGTTATGATCTATTTTCAATATCGATAGTTATTACGGAAATATGTATTTTCTGTTAATCAGAAAATCTTTCCGAAAGAATCCTCAAACATTTCAAAGAATAAAATATTCATTTAGAAGTTAGATAGTTTGAAATGTACATTTTACTTAAGCTTTTTTCATATTTTTAATTTTTTTACAAATCACTATTTGATTAATCATATTTAATATTCTAATAACATACCATGCAAGTTGCTTCATGTAATTTTCCTAATTTTGGCCTAATAAACGGTGCTATTTGTCCCCATAAAAATGTTTGCACCGGTACGGGTAAACCTAAATCATGGAGGCCATCATCCGCAATAGAATTTTTATCCAATGGTGCACTCATAACTAAGATAACATTAATAATAAGAATATATATTTATTTCAGCTTATTAAATTACATAAACAATTAGATAGAATATAGCAGACAATTGATTAGGATAGTCGAAAAAAAAAGTATCTCAGATAGAAGTTACCAGAAATCAAAATTCGCTAATTACACTTTTTTATTTGTTTAATTTTTTTTTCAGTTATGAGTGCTTACATTAATTATTTAATTATTTTCTGATCGATTTTGATAATTACAATAGTTTATAATTGATTCACTGATATTTGTAATAATTTTTATGTAAATTATTAATAAAAAAAATAACTTATTTTGGTAATTACCATTTTTTATTAGTAGTTAAAAAAACGCAATTTTCCTGAATTTCCAAATGTGCTCAAAAAAAAACAAAAAAAAACAAATTTGCAAAACCAACAATAGTTTATTTTTTTTTTCAAAAAAAAAAATTAAGTAAAAAAACGATACTTTTTTGAAATTTACAAGATTACCGTTATTTATAATTACTGATGTCTTCAATAATAACATAAGTGCCGAGTTTTGAAATGATTGTTTTTAGTAATTTACTTATCATAAAAATACACTTTGGTTTTTTTTGCGCTTTTGGAAATTGGGAAAAATTTGTCCGCTTTTATTTTTGTGCAATTTTGGAATAACGAGTATATTTGCTCCGTTTTTTTTCTAACAAAAATGAAGTTGTGTGCAGCTTGTTTTTATTAATTTTGATAATTTTATTATTACCAATTACCACTTTTGGTAGACCATTTATTAGGGTGGTTCGTTTTTCAAAAGGTTAAGATTCTCTAGTTCCAAAAGCATTTTTAGATGTGACTGGACCTAAAATGACTATTTTTAAAAGTTACGGAGCTTAAAAGATGTAAAAAAGATAAACTTTTGAAAAAATCATCGATTTTCGACATTTTTTCGACTTTGAACCCGTATATCTCAAGAATTAAGGACCTGACCAGATTGATTTCTATAAAAAAAAAGTTTCAGAATTTAATCCTACGAATGAAAATAAAAACATTTCTAAGTTTGATGAATCCTTTCAAACGTTATGGAACTTAGAAGATAAAAAAAAACAAACACTCGAAATCACAAGTTCAACTGGATTGCGCGTGGCAAAAATTTAAATAATAATTTAATAATTTAAAAATGGTTTTGGAGCTATAAAAATTTAAACTTTTGGAACTCTCATACAAAAAACGAACCACCCTACCATTTATCGCTTCTTTTTTTTTTACTATGTGGTAATATATCAGTAATTTCACTACGTTACGTTTTATTAATTACCAAAAGGTAATAATAAATATAGTAATATATTACCATAATAATATTACCAAGAGAATGCTACTTGAATTTTGATACCGTACGAAATATAAATGGAGATATTTTGAAGCATTTATTCTTTGTTTTTAATAAAATTATTTTTAATAAAGTTCTAGTTATTAACTCTTAAATTTTTATCAGAATCGAAGCGAGTTTTTTGTGGCTTAAGAAATTCTTTAATTAAATATGATTGACAAATTTCGATTCCTGACGACTCATAAAATATACATCGCATGTAACTATATGAGATAATTTGCTTTAAGATAAAAGACAATATAAAATATGTAAGATAAGGCTTTAATATATATTATTATCAATTTTCTGTAGGTATATAAATACCTTAAATATTATTGTCGTTGGTTTTCTTTTTATTTTATTATTATTATTGTGACTAGACTATTCACAAAATCATAAAAACCTATATGAATATCAATTAAATTGCTGGTTACTAAATTTTGCACAATTAAAAATTATTTCAAATAGCTATCATAAAATGTTATGAATAATACTAAACCTTCTCAAATCGATAAATAAATAGACTATTTATTTATAGTTAAAATACACATAAAATATTCGCATACATTTTTTTTTTTTTTTTAAAAAAATATCATACATTAAACAAATTGAGCTGCTGTACTTTTAATACTTACTTGTTTTCTACGAAATAGTAATTGCGTATATTATTTCATTTCACATAAAAATAAAAATAAAAACAAAACTTTTATTGCATTGCCCATATAAACAATTATTTATAAATAAATTAACTTTGGCAAGGCACCTATAGTTAACCATATTCTGACTTATTAATATATAATATACATGATAAACTACAAATATCGAAAATAAATATATATGTTCAATAAACACGGTTGTCACTAATAATAGAATACATTTGTTTATCTACCGGTAAGATATATTGGGGTAGATAATATTATTGCGTTAATGTTTTTTTTTTACTCTAAATGAAGTGGATGAAGGAGGAAAATACCAATACACTTTCGTTCTCTTTTCTTTTTATTACGTAAGGCAAATACTGAGCAAATACCATCGCAGTTATATAAGCTATATTTTTCATATTCCTTTGTTAACAAATTTATAAGAGCTTTAATCACTTTTCTTTTTATTATATTATATATTTTTTCTTTTTCTTTATATTTCTTATCTTAGTAATTCCAATTCAATTACCTTGTGGTCTTATAACGAATTAAATATTTAATATAATAACAACACGTAATTTTTTTTTTTTTTTATAATTCAATTCTGAGATATTTTCCTAATAAATTAATCATCACGAAAATTAGCAAACTATTTTCTTAATTTTTGTACTAAATTCACTAAGCTATTTGTTAAATATAGTAATTATTTAAAATGAATCTTCGTCATTTCACACATTTTTAGCAATTTAACATAAAAACTTTATCACATATATGTTTAATTAATAATTATTTTTTCTCTCATAAATTCCACGACCGTACGATGGCTGCAAAATTTATCTAAAATAAAAAGATACATGGGACCAAACTAATACGTTCTGCAGAGAATATCGATCGATGTAATAAAAGTGAAATGTCACTTTTTCTCAAATATGAGATTGCGCATTATTTGGAATGAATTCATCTCGATAGAAAATTTTCTATTTTCTATTGTAAATATTTTTAATAGTTACTTATTCGTTTGTACTTTCTATTAAAGTTTCTAAAATTTCATTACGGTAATGCGGTCACCGATTGTAATATCTGTTTTGTTTAATATTGACTGGAAAATATCCACAAGCAATGTGTGAATGTTTTAAAAAATAATAACAGTGACTTATTTATTTGAAATGAAAAGAAAATATAGTTCAATCTATTACGTCCTTTTTGTAACGTACCTAATATTTGATGAAATCTGTTTATATACAGGATTTTATTATGAGATTTATGGAAATATATGTAACTACCTATATAGCCGTTAGGCCAGCGTTTATAAAAAGTAGATGCCATATATTTTTCTGTTTATAGTATCGTGAAATAATAGACATATTTTAGTAATCATTATAATGTTAAATTTATTAAATAATATATTTAGCTATTACAATATTACTTCCGTTCTGTTAGCTATCGTATGAACAAATCACCTATTCAAATATTCAAGTCATACGCTGTACGTATATTAGACTATTCATTTATATCATATTGATTTAATAATAATCTAACTCTCAATACTACACTGCTCAGCGTCAGAGATAGGCAATTTAATTTATTGATTGTAATATTTCGATATTAATGCAGAATTGCAGAAGTACATTTCAATTACTATATTATCAACTGTCGTTGAGCCTACTCCATATGTATCATCAACAACACTATAATTTGCTCTTGACTTAAAAAAAAAAATATGTATAGAGCAATTATGCACTGTAAGTATTATTTCAAATTATTACAAATACAGGTTTTTCACTTCAAATTCAAACTTTTACAAATCAAATTCACTCTTTTGCAAACCAAATTCAACTTTTTGCAAATCAAATTCAATCTTTTGCAAATCAAATTCAACTTTTAAAAAACAAAATCATCTTTTTCCAAATCAAATTCAACTTTTTGCAAATCAAATTCAACCATTTGCAAATCAAATTCAACCTTTTGCAAATCGGCAAAAGGTTGAATTTGAAGTGAAAAACCTGTAGTATTAAAAGTATTTCTAGACTTTCTGAAACTTTCTTCTTGGTATATATCATCTGACCAATTTGGGATATCAAGATTCCAAATATATTCAAGTTATGTGTATTGTTATTCGCATTTTGGTTTTTCGTGCAGTTTTTCTTCTAAAATAGAGAAAGAAGTATGTGTAATGTGTATTGATATTTTCGTATGATCATACATTTTATATACGTAGATCCAAATAAAAATTTCAATACGCGTAGTTCTCTAACAAGTCTATCCCATGTAAATTTCTGGCCGCTTAACTTTACACCCTTAATCGAAGATATTTCAAACACTATAGATCGGATCATTTAAATGTAAAAGTAGTATATTGTCACTTTCGAGTAGACTAACATTTTTTCTGAAAAAAGTTTTAATTGATCTCCACTAGTTTGTGAGATATTTCTGTTTTTAAGCGTATAATACAACAACAACAATGCATTCAATTTTTTGTATTACATGCTTAAACCGAAATATCTCGTAAACTAGAAGAGATCAATTAAAACTTTCTTCAACAAAAATGTTAGGCATACGAAAGTGACAATACTATTTTTACATTCAAATGTCTTCGATTAAGGGTGTATAGTTAAGCGGCCAGAAACTTACGTGGAATAGGAGTGTAATTTAAAAGAAAAACTGCACGAGAAATCCAAATGATAATAACAATACACATAGCTGGAACGGGGCTTACTCGTATACCACATACGGTAAATAAAACTTATTTTATTAAAAAATAAGCTATTAGGCGTTTTTCTTTTGCTAATGACGTTTTAAAAAATAAAATTTGCAATCCAAAATGATTAGAGCTTCTCTTACGCGAGTAAAGTAAAAATTTGTTGTTTTCATTTTTTTTTATTTACTTCTCATCATGAGTTTTAAAGACGTTTCAAGCAAAAACATCTTATAATGTTCATGTAGAAAATAAAAAAAATCCAGATTTTAATTTTTTGGAAGGTTCCCTCCCCCCTTTAGACATCAAATTCTGCGGAAATGCAGCAAATTAAATACCCAAACTCTTAAAAATGTCGACTTTTTTCTTTACCAAAAAAAAATCAATACAATAATAACAAGCTCCCAAGTACCAATCGTACACGAATTCATTTTTGTGACGATAAAAAACCTAGAGATTTAGAAAAAGTCAGTATGTATATTTTCACTAAAAAAAATTCTTTGTCTTTTGATGATATAGGTATCGAAATATTAAAATCCGCCCACTCAGTCCTGAGATACCGAAAAAAAACAGAAAAAAATTTAAGAA
>JAABKK020024141.1:0-14530 GCA_011634745.2 Catotricha subobsoleta | reverse complement strand
TCTTGATCTTGATCTTGATCTGGATAAACATTTATGCATAATACTGTACGTATATTAATGTGTATCACAGAATTTGGTCATATTTGACAATAATTTATTATAAAATTTAGGAAATGTAGTTTATACAATATGTCCAAATTCTGTGGTACATATTGATAATTACAGAATATGCATAAATGTTTATCCAGATCAAGAGCAAGAAAAAGGCACACAAAAAAAGCCTATTAAATGTATAGTCGCTATTTAAATGTCTTAAGATTATATCATCTGTTAAATTGATACTTATTGAATACTTATTCGTTGTATAAATTTTTAATTTAGATTATTTCGAAAAAAAAAGAATTGTTCAATAAAATAAAAACGAAATAAATTTATAAATAAATAACAATATAAAAAAATATAGATATTTTAATTTTGATAACTGATCTATAGAAACAGGTTAAAGATAAGAATGCCGATCATCATTGTAATTAAAAATATCGACAAATATAAAAAATAAAAATACCAGAAAATCCGAAATAAAGTTGCCGTGCATAACTTTTAACAGTAATGATACAGTAAAATCTATCTAGTGGACCATGAACCAATGAACCACTTTTAAGATTTTTACATACACACGGTGCGTACCAGAGATTTTTTATTTAATTTATTTTTATTTATTTATTTTTTCGGTCCATATATAAAGATAAAGGAAAAAAAATGATTTATTTGGTCGATGGACCAAAATGACTACATCTCAGCGACGGAGCCATTTAGAGAGACTTTACTGTTAAATAACTGACGTTGAATACAAACAAGTAGTTTCTTATCATTTTTATATTTGTCAGGGTCGGTTTGACTTAAATGGCCCAAAAATTAACGCTGATGGTACATAAAAATTTAAAGTAGATTTTATATTATTCTTTAACCTTCGATACACTATAGAGTTAATTAGCAATCGCGCAGTTTATAACTAAGATAACTACGTTCTGATTGGCTCATTACGAGCTAATGACGATTCAAAACTTCATTATCTCTATAGTGTATCTAGAGTATTATACATATGCAATAATCTACTGGAAAATAGCATCAACATAACATAGTAATTTCAAATTCATTTTTATTATATGTAGTATAAGTAGTACTTATGCTTTGCCAAATTTATTTTATTGAAGAAATATGTAAAAAAGTAGTTATTAAAAAAATTAAAAAAAAATTTAAATGAAGAATTTTATATACCTATATTAGAAATGAATTTATTTATTTATTATTTAACTAAACAATAACTACAGCCTATAAGATACCTGTATGGCTGTATAGGCTGTTTTCAGAAAATATTATTTACATTATTATTACCTTTGGCTGACTTATAATATTTTTAAAGAAAAAGCTAATTTTGTTCAGGCATAACCAATTTCAATAAATTTTAGTTTAAACTTTCAAATAGATAATTTATTTATATCAATTAAATATTTCATTTATGTCATGCTGAGAAATATTCATATTTGAAAATAAACTGAGCTTTTGACGGCTTAGCCAGTTCAACTCTGAAAATTTTCAATAAAGTTTTTAATTTAAAAATTACTTTCCAATGAACAATTTTCGGTGTTTTACTATTTTCAATGTAAAAAATTTTAACAGCAATTTTCTCGACTTGAAAATATATAAAACTTTTGTACGCAATAGTTATACGACAGACGGGTTTAGTGTTTTGAGCAAAGACAATATATAGTACATAGACCAGACCATGCGTGATGTACTATATTGTCTTTGGTTTTGAGAATTCAAACACGGTAATATAACGCGTTGATTTTAGCTGTTCATAATTCTGTTTATTGGGCTTAAGTATATAATAAGTTTATATTTTAATGCTTTATTTTTCGGTTTATATAAGATTCGGAAATTTTAATTTATGTATTTATATTATTATTTCTTATGACGCATATTAATATGGAAAGATAATATTTCGACTTTGAATAGTTTTGATATTGTTATCTATGCTCAATAAGATGCTACGGTTTTGCATATTTAAAAATGTTTATAAACTATTTTTAAGTCCGGTTGTTTTAAATCGTAACGTTTCTGAAGAAAAAAAAATAAAGTTCTTTGGCCCCTGCGAATTAAAGTTTATATGCGAAATTAAAAAAAATAAATATAAAAATCTAATAAATCTTTTATTGTTAGTTCTATCTCAATCAATTCAAATGGAAAATTCTATGTGTCAGTTGTTGTGAACCTTGGAAAAAATACTTGAAAAAATGTGAGATAAAACTTAGAAGTCTGATCATCAAAAGGAGAATGTTGTTCAGGTCCATACTACACGTTAATTAAAACCTTAATAGCAGCTGAAAATATAATATTTTAGAAAAAAGAATAAGATAAGAAAAAAAATTGAATGAATATAAAGAAAACAACCACTTTCATTTCAGCCGCAATTTTTGCGATATTGTATATAAAATTGTAGTAAATACTGGCTGAAATATTGTTATATGCTTCATACACCAGAGATGGTATTCGACGCGTCAAATAGATTTTTCACGACATTTGACGTCTGTAAAATGGATCTATTCGACGTTCCCATTTGACGCGTATAATGTAGAATGACAAAACAAAAAGCAAACACTATTACTAACTTTACTACAAAAGGGAAATGTATGCAAAAACGTTCGGGCGGAAAATTTGATTTTTTTTTTTAAATTTAAACTGATAAAAAAGACACGAAATAAGCAAATAAATGGAAAAAAAGCCAAAAAAAAATGTTTCCAAATCTATTCGACGAAACGTCTAATCTACGTCGAATGAGAATTATATTTGACATGACATTCTACGTCAATTTTTTCACGACATTATACATTCTACATTCGACGGGAGCATCTCTGACACACACTACAGACATTCGTCAGTACGTCCTTCTCTAATAATTGAAAAAATTGCCGCAATTTCAGCTGCAACTCAACCCAATTTTTATGAAATTGCTAAAGGCTAAAACATACTTACGCGAATTTTGTCAAGCGGCGCAAATTTTTGATATAAAAAATTTTACTCACGCGAATTATTTTGTATGGAGAATTCGCGCTGCTTTAGAAATTCGCGGAGGTATGTTTTAGCCTTTACACGTAAGTAAGGGGCCTCGTCCACATAAGAATATGAAGTATTAAATATTGACCTCTTCGTTCACACACGAATTTTGAGTTTAAGTTTAAGATAAATACTTTTCATTCTTATGTGGACTAGGCCCCTAAGTGTAAGTACCAGATTTCGATAACAGATTTAGATGATTTGGCAATGTTTTGAGTTGACTCATCTTCGAAAATATATTACATATGTTTTTGAGATTATCTCCTGCTTAATTATATATCAGAAGCAATATTGCTAAATAAGATGTCTAATTTTCATTTATTTTTTTGATTTTTTGCGTTTATTAGAAATCTTATCTAGTCTTTACAATTTTGCAAACCCAACTGATCAAAAAAAGACGCCTACTAGCATGTTTTTTGAACATCATGTTATTCGGTTTTTCATACGAAATATAACGAAATAAATTACAGGTCTGTTAAATTAAACACGAATATAACAAATAACACGATTTAACACGATAACACCAAATATACAACGTTTCATGAATACCCCTAATCTCTTTCCTTTTTCTTTAAATTTAAATTTAATTAAGCAACAAATATGTAAGTAAGCTTTAAGTTGAAATTGAAAGCCTTCTGGTTCAATAATTAAATCGAAAGAGATCAGCTTTCTTAAGTTATTTATTTTTCATAGTTTATTATTTGGACAGGTGGCGCATATTTAAAAAAATATTTCTCTCATTCTCTCTTTTTGTGATGTGGAAATTGGAATGATGTACACGTCAAATTTCTTTGCCATAAAAACTAAACTAAAATAAAATAAAATAAAATATTGTTAAGAATTTTTCATGTGAGTGACTATAATATAGATTTATAGAAACCTATTGGTTTAATTAAATATATAGATATAATTAATTTAGTTAAAATTGCTATTTTAGCTGTGAAAGAAGAATTTTAGAGGAAACTGTAAAATTGTAAAAAGCAAAACATGGCACATAGCAGCGGACCATCAAAAATTGATATCGAGGCTGTTTTTAATCGATTACGATCATTAGCTCCCAACAAGGTACATTATTAAATAAAATAGTTATAATTAATTACTAGTTTACGTCGTGTAATTGTATTTCATGACTACAATTCAATTCCATAAAAGCACTAAACCAAAACTCATGTAACTTAATGTGTGGACAGGAAATAAAAAAAATTAAAAATGAATCATGTTTTCAATAAATTTTACCTGTTTTAATGTTTCTGTATAAAAAATTTGGCATTTTTTTATTTCAAGCAAATTATTTTTTCAGACATGTTTTGATTGTAATGCAAAGAATCCAACATGGTCATCGGTTACATATGGCGTATTTATATGCATTGATTGCTCTGCAGTTCATCGGAATCTTGGTGTTCATTTAACATTTGTTCGTTCAACGAATTTGGATACAAATTGGACATGGGTTCAATTACGACAAATGCAATTGGGTGGAAATGCAAATGCTTCGCAATTTTTCCGTCAACACAATTGTTCAACAACAGATGCTCAACAAAAATATAATTCACGAGCAGCACAATTGTATCGAGACAAGTTAAATTTGGCGGCACAACAAGCAATGAAAACTCATGGTGTAACTGTAAGCCAAACATTTATTTACAGAAGTAATCAAAAATAGTTAGAAATTGAATTTTTGTTCAAAATATTTTTTGTTTTTTTGTGTTACTAATTTTATTTATGTTTTCATTTTGGTTTGCATTTGTTTGCCTAATTGTTTTCATTAAAAAAAAATGCATGCAATTCTAGCTTTATTTGGATTCGACACATGAACATGCTGATTCTAGCAATAAAAAAGATGAAGAAGAGGATTTTTTTGCTGAATGTGTAAATGACAACAATGACTATTCATATAATAACAACTATGTTAGTTCCAATGAAACAGAAACTAAGGTAAGTTCATTGGAATTGTGATGCATTTTTTTTTTCAAAATTAGGCAATGAGGATTTAATTACATTTAGAAAAAGCGGTAATAACGTTTTCTAAAAGCACGAGAACAAGTAACGATAATATAAAAAGTTTATCAAATATTCTCAAATCATAACAAATTTATGTAGGTGATGCCGAAAAAAGAACCAATTCAAGTCGATGATTTAGGGGGAGCGCCGAGTGTTGATTTCTTAAATTCAACGATGCCCGCTGAAGCTCCTAAGTCAACTATTGGTGTTAGAAAAATTCAACCAAAGCGGGGGGTATGTATAGTGTTAAATGAAAATTTAAAAATCTTTAGTTACTGACTAAAATGTATTTTATTTTTAGATGGGCGCTGGTAAAAAGGGTGGACTAGGAGCAACTAAAGTGAAAACTAATTTTGCTGATTTGGAACATAGAGCTAATTTAGCCGATCAACAAAAAGACTCGGTAAATATTTAAGAATTTTACGTAAGATTTTTTTTTTTATTAATAAAGCAAAAAATTAATATAATTTGAATTTAAAAACTTAATCGGCTTATTGTTTTGTAGTTAAATTCAAATACTCAAAAAGAGATTCAAGTATGTTTTATGTTTGAATAAAGATAACGTTTCGGAATAATAATATTTGAAAACATTCACCGAACTTATTAACATCGTCTATTATGAATTTTTAAGTTCTTGAAATTTTGGTATAATTAAATTATAGCGAATTTGCATAATCTTAATTATGGAAAACGTTTTGAAAGTACCTTTAGAAAAGTATGAATTTTCCAAATATTAATTATGTTTGCTAGAAATTATCATTTCAAGTCTGAAAATGTGGCATATTAATGATAGATATGTTATCAGTTCGACGACGATAAGCTAATTGCTATAATGTGATTTTATTTTTTAATGAAAAGGGAAAAGTGCCAGAAAAGAAACTAACGGAAAAAGAAGAAGCCGATACGATCGCCAGCGTAAGGTTAGCTTATCAAGATTTATCTATAAAAGCTCAAAAAGAAGAAGAAAAGCTTAAACATTCGGATCCAGCTAAAGCTAAACAAATGGAACGTTTAGGAATGGGATTTAATTTACGCGGAGGGTAATCATTTTTTATTTTTAACTCACTCCAAAATATTGGGTTTTAATCTTTTTTTTTTTTTTTTAATATTTAGTGATGTATCTCATTCAGCGCTTAGCGACATGAAAACTATAGCACAAGAGCCAGCACCTAAATATAGTACGAAAGTTTACGAAAAAGAACCAAAAGAAGATTTTTTTGACGATTACACAACATCTATGTATACAACACCAAAATATGATCCCGATGTAATATCAATGGGTTTCGAAACAATCGAACCAATTGAATCACGACACACGAATATATCTTCAATGTTTACACCGACTGGCAATTCATCATCGAAATCAAATAACAGCAGTTTGATTAATGAACCGCCATCTAGAAGTAATAAAACAAAAGGAGGTACTACGTACAATACTTATGAAAATGATGATGCCCAAAAAAAATTTGGTGGTGCAAAAGCCATATCATCCGAACAATATTTCGGTAATGAAACGTCTTCATTTGAACGATCTGCAAATTTAGCAAAATTTCAAGGATCAAATAGTATTTCGTCGGCCGATTATTTTGGGGACAATGTTAATAAAAATGGTTCCGCTTCCAGTCGAGGTAAGTATTCTTTACGATATAATGTAAATCGATTTTGAATTGATGCACCAAAAACCGAATAAATTTAATTCTTTTATTTTTTATTATTTCGAAAAAATTGGACAGGTTTAAGTGATATTCATTATTCCGGACCCGATTTAGATGAAGTTAAAGAAAGTGTTCGTCAGGGCGTGACAAAAGTAGCTGGTCGTTTAAGTTCCATTGCCAGCGGTGTTATGACCTCATTACAAGATAAATACGGTGGCTAGACATATATTTATTTCGCAATATTTTCATTCTTTTATCTTTTATTTTAGTTTTTTTTGTTTTTTTTTGAAAAAAAATGTCATTGAATATTTTTTTTAAATCATAAATTAATAAATAAGAAAACCTATTTCTTTTTCATTATTTTCGAAATTTTTTAGTTCATCTGATAATAAAATAATTATAAAAATGATTGCGTAAATGAACGAAACACGAGCATTAAAGCTATTATCGACTAGTACTTATAGAGAAATTCACAGAAAATGCTTATCTAAAATTAAATTTTGAAAAAAAAAAAAATTATTATTCTTTTTTGTTTTGTTATAATCGCGTCGAACACAATTTTGCAAAAATATTTTCTTATCTTTGTTTTGTTTTTTTTTTGTTTTCTTGTTTTTTTAAATCGCTTATTGAAATATTTATTATTATTACTATTTTTAGCTAATATTATTTTGTTTTCATTGTAAATTTTCTTCTCATTTAAAATGATGTTCATTTATTATTTTATAAAACACTAACATTACGTAGGTACCTACATATATTTCAAAATAAAATCAAAACAATTTAATAAATGATTGTTTTTATTTTGAATCAAAAACTTACTATTTATCTATCCATTACATATAAATAAATAATATTTATAACTGGTCTGGTAATAATCAAAATCATATAAATATAATATTATAAAAACAACACATGATTTAGATTAGAAAAAAAAAAATAGAAAAAAAAATCATAGCTCAACAGATTACTACTCGAATTGCTGATTAATTTTTTATGATAATAATATTTATTATTATGATTTTTTGCCGGTGATCTGCTATTGAATCATTAAGAACCATACCTATTTATCATATCTACTTTAATTTATTTGATAATTTTAACAAGTAATAAACATAGTTTGATATATTTTTAGAGTTTGTTGGGTCATGAACTGAAAAACAATTTTATATTGAATTAAGATATTATTTTTACATATTATTCAAGCTTTTATAAGTATTACATATTATTAGCTGTGTTGATTTCTTTGTTCGTTATAAACAAAAAAATAGTACCTATAACGAGTTCTGTATGTTTGTACACATATTTGTAGTTTTTTTGTTTTTTTTTTTTTATATATATATATAATATATATGTAAAGGTTTCCCTTTATTAATGCGATTTTATTGATATTAGCAAAAAATCAAGTCAACAGAATGCACCAATATGATTCCATTTCGATTATTCATAACATTTTTTTTTACCTAAAGATAAAAAAAAAAAATCCCGCAGAGACTCAAATAATGAAAAACCAGTTTAAATAATGTATTTAAATCTTGGCTTTACTTTTACCTTTTACTTTATAGTTTTAAAAGCGTGTTATTGATCATGGTTTAGCTTTGATTTGTTTCTAGTATTTATTAAACATTCGATCGCTAAGGACACGTTTTAACTAATTTAAATCTATCCACCACCTGAATATTTTCAATTAGATCATAAATTATATCTCTACATTTTTTGTTGTTGTTTTTTTTCTTTTTTTTTGTATATTTAATAACATACGCAGTAAAATGAATAAATTATATTGGCTTTGTGCCATAGTTTTTATATCAGTTGTAGGAAGTAATGCACAAAATAATGGAAAAGAAGATAAAGCACCCACTCCTGTTCAACGTAAGTACTATTAAACAAATAAAATAATAAAAATTATGTTCTTGTGCTAAATTTTCTTTTTTTCTTTGTTTTTGTTATTGTTTTTTTGTTTTTTTGTTTTTTTTTTTATTTTGCACATTTTTGAAAGTTTCGGTCAAATCAAAAAAAAAAGTTTATCGTGCGTCAGTTATATTTGATTGCCTAGAACTTTTTCTATTCTTTAAATAGAAATACCTATAAAAAAAACAATCTAAAAACAGAGAACCAAAAATTTAAATAATAAATAAAAATATAACGATCAGTCTGTTAAATGTACACGAATTTGCTGATATGACCACGTACCTATAGAATATACAATATACATGTTATCGTCACCCAACCAATCAATTCGATTTTTTTTTTTTTTGTATTGAAACAAGTTTTGAATATTAACATGTTCCGCTTACAATTTCCATAGAATATAAATGTTTCACAATGACGTATGCTAGCTTTGCTTTATTATTCTTATTAAATTATTTTTATATTATGATATAGGTAACCAGTACATACATACACATTAATAGATTCTGCAAATATTTAAACGACATTTATTTAAGTAAAATTATATAGATAAAATATAAACGGTCTGCATGTCTACTAATTCAAGTCCATCGAATTAGTTCGTTAGTTACAGACATGTTTGTAAATATAAATAGATACAATCAACAATAATAATATAATAATGAACTGATAAAAAACATATGTTTGAGATAATTCAATTTATTAGCAAATTTTGGTATCACCATCAAAGTGATATTATATTTATTATACACATTCGCATGGAACAAGATCATAACAGATCATATTTTTTATTTATTGTTACAAATATTATAGTTATACTAAACTCGCATTTTTAGTTTTATTTTTTATATATATGTATCTTTTTTTTTCTTTACAATTTTTAATAAGAATAGAATTGGCAGTATTTTATATTATATTAAATAGATTTTATACATTTTCTTTTCTTTTTTTTTAGCGTGCGTTGCGTATATTTATAATTTCGTTAGATTAAAATAATTTGAACTTCGTTGTATATATTTTAAAAGAATTTCGAAAAAAAAAAAGTAAATAAAAAAAATTAGGCCAGTAATGATCAAAATGAAAACAAAATGAAAATCTTTGTAAAACGCGATCATAAGATTTTCTTCATAATCTTTTTTTTTTCTTTACATATTTGTTTGTTTTTTTTTCTCTTCTTTTTGTTCACCGCACACATAATTTTCATTTTAATGATAAAATACTATACATTCAATTCTAACAGTTAAATGATTCAAAATAAATTTTAATATGAAAATAGTTTAAATAAAATATCGAGAAATTTTCTTTTAATTTTTTTAACCACAATAATCAAAACAATCTACTTACGATATTGTTTATATGTATAACAAAAACAATATCAATTTTTAAAAATGTCAACTAATTTAAAAAATATATAAATATATAATAATGTATAGTATTTACTTTATGACTTTTTATACTTATATTTATCGTTATATACAGAAAAACCGAATTTATTTAAATCCAATCGAAATTTATCTATATATTGAGGCAGCGTAATTTTTTATCAGGAACACGTGATGTGAATTCAAAAGATGTTGGTCGTCTCATTGCTTCATGAGAATCTCGTCTAATACGTTCTGGTGTATTGCCCATTAAACTAATAATACAAATTTTACGATTTATTAGTATCTCCTTAACTAGTCTCTCTAATTCAAATAAATGTTCATCCACAACTGGTGCTCCATTCAGATCTTCTCTCATAAAACTAGCTAAACGTAATAAATATTCAACATTATGGCCAGATGGTCCTTTACTTTCAACTATTTGTTCAGCAATTGTAGGTAACGTTGCATCACCCAACCAATGACAATTCCGTTCAGTTGCAATATATAATAATGCTGGAAATGCTTCACCACATATATCCATATTATCTGATGCAACTCTTGGATAAAATTTCGTATATTCTGTGATATAACCGCCAAGGCTGCACTCTCTATGTTTTAGATAATTAAGAGCTGCTGAACCCGTTATTTTATATGCACAACCCCATGTTATACCATTTTTATCTTCAACAAGCGTTGCAACACGACCAGGTTTATTATCAGTACCCCGATGTGTTACATTGCCTTGCCAAAATCGTCGCACATAACCACGTATATAGCCTGTTACACATTTCACATATTCAAAACCCGGATACCAGCATAATGAACCATATCCAAATACCCATATAGCTGCTGGTCGATGTTGATCAATTGAACAATTATCATCACTATCACTGTTACTATTATTGTATAGCATTAAATTTCCAGCTATGATATTTTGTCGCCGTCTACGTTCCATGCTAACAAACTAAATTTAATACAATTTTTCTTATGACATTTAACGTGTACAGAACTCATAAAAATGATTGTTGAACGTTTTATCAAGAGAGTGAAAGTGATTGCCTTGGCCGTCCTGACATTTTTCGCGTACTAATACATGCTTTAACTATCATCCAGTGATCAGGTGGCATGTAGCAGCCGTAGTTGGCATATTATATACTTGTTATATTGGCATTAAATTCTATTTAACCACGTCGTTACTATATACATTTCTATGTACCATCTAATCTATAACTCTATTATCTATACATACATTTTTGTTTTTGAATGTGCGCAAAAAGTATGCTGTCTTCTTCTTATTCTTTCTATACTTTTTTTCTTCGTTATTATTTAATTTTATCTATTTCTACCGACACAGCTTAAGTATTTCGAACAAAAGTAGTCCTTGAAATATTTTTATTCATTCATTTATAATTTCATTGAAATATTTGTAGTTTAATTTTCAACACTAAATTTAATTTACTTATTTATGTTAACAATAAGCCAATTTATTGTTAATTTCTTGCCAAATTCTTACATACCAAACTTATACAAACGTGTCATCAATAAAGCATGTCCAATCCGACAGTTAATGTATACACAAAGTATGTTAAAACAGTTAACTTCTTTCATACTTATATTTCAGCCGTACTTGGCACTATTTTCTTATGAGTATCAATAGCATGAATAAATATTGTTTCGAGTTACTTATTATATATATATATGTGTAAAGGTATATTTATATAATTTATAAAAAAAAGTGTATTTGGCTTTTCGGTTTCACGTGTTTACCTATTTTTTTTTTTGCAAAACTTACAGTAGATTTAAGTAATTAAATAGAAGAAAAAAAACTATCTTGGATTGAAAGTTATTTATGAGGTGTTTTTATGGTTTGTTCAAATTCCGTATTACATTTAAAGTATTTAGACAATGAAAATGTAGCTTAGCTTAGACTTTACGTATATTATAGTTAATCTGTCTTTGATTTGCTATAGGAATAAGTTTGAGAATTATCGATATCGTTACCCTTCAATTGTAAGATTTAAAAAAAAAATATTTTCGAGAATAATAGAAATATTGAATGTTCATTTCTCAGTACCTTTTTACTTCATTTTTGAAAAAAATAATCATGTAAGTATTGGTTTCGTAAATTTCTTTTTTTTTCTTGTTTTTTTTTGTCACTTCTCTCTGTATCCCAGGATTTTTATGGTCAATATACCAAAGGACACAGATTTTATTTTTCCTGAAAATATACATGTTTACGAAAATTTATGTTGTGTAACCAATCCACTGGCAGCTTGTTATTTTTTTTTGTTTTTAATATTAACTGAATAGAACCGAAAAATCATTTTTTTTTATTAGAAAAGAAGCAACTAAACTTTTTACATTGTTGCAAATGTGAATATAACTTAATCAACGACACAAACAAAATGAAGATGACGCAATTTTAATTTGTATTTCTGATATTGTTTGTATGCGTTAAGAGTATATAATATAACCTAGTAGTACGAATATATTTTACTATATAATATCTAGTCACAGGTATATTAATATGTACAACATTAACATTGAAAATAAAAGAAAATTTCTTCATTTTTTTTGTAATTTTATTTTGTATTTTACTATAAACCATAGACACAATAGATATTCAATAATAAAGTATTCTTGAGACATAAACTGATAACAATTATCTTTTTTATTTAATAAATAAAAAAGAAAGTCCATACCTTATAAGTACTTAGACTACTTACCAATATCAATTAAAATTCGAATACAAAAATTCTATTGAGCTCACTCATATTACCAACAACGTTCAGTGTTCAGTCAGTACAGAAATGAATAATTATATTACCGAAATGAGATATTGAAAATAGATGAGTTAATGGTTCGCATATAAGTAGTAAATAAATAATATTCAGAGATTTATTTTGATGATTTATGTTCAAAACTATAGTTTTATTTAAATGAAGTAAAAGATGGCACGATTGCAACCGTCGTCAACCATAATTATTTGTAGCAAATTATAAAATTATTATACCTCTTGTTCTTCTATGACATTGATTTCATATAAAACAAATAAGAAATTTAATAAGGTATAATTTTAGCAATAGTAGTCACGCTTTGAAAAAAAATATTAGAAAAAAGAAGAAATACATTTATCATCATCTGATCATGTTTATAATCATCTAATTGTGAAAACCAATAGTTGAAATCATATTAAATTTCTTATGTTTACAGTACAGGTATCTGTATATTAGGATGTATATCAGACATAATATATATACCAAACATGTGTATTTTATATATCCATACTTCCGGCGTACATATCGATTTACATATTTTAATATGCCCATGAAATAATTCCAGTTTTTTTAATTAATCAATAAATATTAATAAAAAGGCAGAAGCATCGGCGACATTGTACACAAGTTTCAAATTTTTAGCGAATTTATGTAAATATGTAGTTTTATTGATTTTCTTATATTTCCAAAGAACTAATTAAATTTATTCAACGAAAAAATAAATAGAAATAATAAAAACTAAACTTAAATCAAAAATAAAAATTATGTTCGTATTTATTTAATTATAATATGTATATATAATTATATATATTTCTTTTAATTTATAATTTAGCTGCGAATAGTTCACCATTTGATGAAATTGTTGTGGAATCAAGTTTAAATATTAAAAGAAAAACACCAACACACACTAGATCTAGAGAAACAAGAAGTATAATTTATTTGACACCTAACGAAAAAGAAGTTTTAATATTTAAAGCACACAATAGGTAAGTGGTGACTTAAATATTAGGGTGACCGGGTTTTGTGTTTAAAACATTTTTTTTTCCAAAAATGAAAAAAAAAAATTATAAAATATGAATGTTTTTTAATTTTTTCTAATAAAAAAAATTAAACTTCAATTTTGTCTACTCTCAGACCAAATAAAATATTGTGAGTGGGTCAATCAAACATGCGATGAAGTTGAAAACCCAGTCACTCTAAATTGTATAAATAAGTCTTATATATTATATAATAATTTTGAATTCAAAAATTTGATAAAACCTTACAGATAAACACTTTTAATTGATATCAAATATTTTATTACAAATTGCAAACTATTGGTCGAATGAATTGATTTTTTGTTATTTAATTGGGTATTTTCATAAAAATGTATATAGATTATAGTCTTTGATTTTAAATGTTTTTCTATAAAAGGAATAAATTATATATCATCGGAAACGCTGAATAAAGTGATACTACCTTTAACGTGAGCCTCGATAAGCCGAATTCTTACCTGAACTCTATTAGTAAACTAAATTTTGAATATTTTATTGTTTCTTGAACTACTTTCATTTTACGTCATATAACTTTAACTTGAGACACAATACTTTATAACGACTTTACAACTATGAAAAAGTTAAAAAATAATTTAAGTTTTATAATGTCAGCTATTATACAGCTATTCCATACGAAACCGACCAAAAAAAGGAAAAATTCACATCGACCCTCTTCGATTTCAAAGATTTTATACTTTTTTGAAAGCTTATCAAAAATAAGCACACCCGTATTT
>JAABKK020024130.1:0-17446 GCA_011634745.2 Catotricha subobsoleta | reverse complement strand
GCAGGAAATTTACTAGTTCGGCTAATCGTGGAATTCGGCTAATGGGGGGTTCGGCTAATCGAGGGTTTACTGTATTAATAGAAAATAAAATGAGTTTTTTTATGTGTGTGTGTTTTGTCAACCAGTCTATTTATTAACTTAAAAATTAATTGGTTCAGGCAATGCCGTTGCGTAGATATTTGCCGCCTGAGGCGAACAATAAGTTAATTTCTGATTATGTATTAAATGATTATTTACAATTATTTCGTCCAGCAAATGACAATATAGAAATTTATTTGTTACTTACTTTATGCGAAAATTTTAATAAATTATGGCACACATTTAAATATGATTGCCTGAAAAAACAAATTTCCGATTAGGTCTTAAATTGAAAATAATATATCTGAAAAATGTATTTTCAGAATAATAATGAATATATCTGTGATAAAGAAGATCCATATGAAAATTTCCCACTTAAATAATAGCATTGATAGTTAACGTGATTAAAAAGCACTCATTTAGATTATGCATATATTCATATTATTCATATATGGCAAACATAATTTAATTCTTTTAATATTATAAAATTTAATAATGGCATGTTTATTATACCTATTTGATATCAATTTCAATACCTTCTTTACCGCATCAGTTTCGAAAGAGAGAAAAAAAGAAAAAGAAAATAAAAAGATCTTTGCAATTCGCATATGCGTAGGATGACCGCAAATGCAAATTTATAACCACAGAATCAAAAAAAAAAAAGAAAATGATTAAAAAAATTTGCAAACTTTATATAATATGAGATGTACGTGTGTTATGATGTCGTGTAAAGGTACACCTCTATTATAACGATTATCTAACCCATAAAATATAACAGCAGATACGATGTATGTTCAAATGATTTTATATTATCATCTTACATTACAGCCTCTGACAGACCTTGTGAACAGGTTTTTTTTTTCGTCTGTTTGCCTTTTTTGACTGCGTTGGTTTTGGTAATCTGAATAATGAAACGCCATCTCGTAAAATCATTTTCTACATTACGTGGCCAAAGTGTAGTGCGTGTAGGCTCCATAAATGAAAACTTGTTAATTCGATGGGCATATGTGACAGACCAATATTATTTGAAGCTAGTAATAATTACAATCTCGAGAAGATTGTTCTCTGCTGTCTGTTGATATCGACAATAAGAGTAAATCTTAGCTTTTTTTCTCTCTGTAGATAATTAAATCGCCCATGCTTCTGGTTCATGCAAAGTATACCGGCTGATCTCTATCACGAATACATAATCCTACTCAAATCAACAAGTCAATAATATTAAATTAATCAAAAACTTCTACATTTGTCTGATCTTATTCTGTTGAAAAATACTATTTATAATTTATATTATATAGAAGTTTTTATGTTGTCGTTATCCGCTTTACGGTTTAATTGTTAGTACTCTTGGCGGTGTCAAGTTAAGTATAGCATAGAGTGTTATTGTGAAGTCAATGTACTCCTAGTATTTATACCACCTTTATATTGTTAGTTTGTTTACTGCGTCTTTTTTCGTATTCAAATTATGCATTTGTGTTAACAATATCACACTAAATTTTCACTTAGGTTTCATTGTTTGTACAAATGTTTTTAGCATGAATGCTACCGGTTTATTTCTATAAGGTATTTGATTTATCTTTTTGTTTGGGTTCCCACTGCAAAATTTACATTTTATATAAAAGATATATATAACAGATTAGAATGAAAATATTTCTTCAATTTTATTATTTTTAAAACCTTTTATATTAAATTTTAAAGTGAATTAATTACAACATAAATTTTGGAAGGAACCAAGATGTTCTGCAGAATTTTACATTAGGCAGTTTGGGCAAATGGCGTGAAAGTAAACGTAGACGTTAACATGAACGTAGAAGTGTCAAATTTCATGGGAATTCGAGGAGAATAAGCGAAGTTTGACCATAACATTTTTACAAATTACGTCCAGTTATATTTAACGCAACCTTATGGTCAAACTCCATTTATTTTATATCGAATTTTATTATGTTTTTGAAACTTCTACGTTTACGTTCACTCTATCTGCCCTAATTGCTGCTTATTATAAAGTTCAAATATTTTCCAAGTAAGACAACAATAAAACTGTTTATAGCACATTATATTGTCACCAAGATCCAAATAACCAACACTGGAATTTAGAATTCGTTCATTATTTCTAAGAGACCGTCCTTTACATATTACGAAAAATATCTAAATATTTTGTTAGCCTAACTATAAATCTTCAGTTAATTGCTCTCTTTCTAAGAAAAGTACTATAATACTATAATTCGTACAATCGCAAAAATGGTAAACGAATATTCCAAAATAACACCAAGTGTAAAATATTACATGTATTCCGATCATATAATCAAAATAAATGTGACGCTGGGGGTTATTACTATATAGTCCCTATATGAATCTAGTTATTACAGAAGTCATATCATAAATTTAGGTAACACTCTTTTTATAATAATATAATCGATAAACAATGAAGCAGAATATAGAAAACCTGAGGGTATTTTCTCATTGATTTTGATTTTCATATCAAAAGAATTAAGTATATAAAATAATAAGTAGTCAGTCAGCTCGCGGATACCCACTTTTGTATAAACAACAAAAAATAAATATTAAAAAAAAAATGTTTCTTTTCATTATTTCACAATAAAGTTGATAACAATAAATTAATAATAAACTAATCAACATAATAATGTAATAATTTGAAATTTTCCCAAAATGTTAATAAAAAAAGTAAAAAAAAACGATATAATAATTTCTGAAATCACCGCATATACATCATCGTGCAATCAAATATAAGGGTACTTATTTATTTTCATGTTCATAAACCCAACAACAAAAACTTATTGTAAATTGATGGATATTAAATGGCCCATTCAATATTATTATGTGATGGCTGGTGATTTTGAGCTCAGAAATGCGGTCAATTTAATACTAATTCTACCGATTATTCAGTAATTTCCATATAAGAGAAAATAAAAATAACGCAAATTAACAACAGCTCCCTAACCTCGAGAATTAGGTAATCGTAATTTGTAGCCAGACAATTAAATTGATGTATTTTTAATCAATTACAGCACATTATAATTGATGATGTATATTAATCAATATTATTTTTCTTTTAACTTTGGTGCAATCAAAACTTATTTCTTAATACACGTAATTGAATTCTATTCACAGCCACGAACGAATGCGTTGAATACACATATGAAATGAGAATGAACACATCATTGCTAAAAATATTTACCGAGAAAATCTTCGAAAATGGATTTTACATTTTATGCACTATTTTCATAACTTTGTAATGCAACGAAATGAATTACAAATTTTAATGGGAGAAAATGTTATTTTGGTGTTTATTAAGCCATTAGAAAATGATGTTATTAACATTTTGTAATGGACATAATCGGATTTAAAAATAGTTTATTGATCAAATTATTATTTACTAAACGCTCTATAAAACCGGCTTATATTTTATGTACTTTAAAACTATAACATATTATATTATCGTTTTATTTCAAAATTGAAAATGCAATAAAATTACATTTTCTACTTTGTATTTCTTATGGCAATTATGGCAGCCGTGAAATTTTTTACTTATTACATACTGATTGTGTAATTGCAACGAAATCGATTATTTCTGATGCGAATGTATATGTATAAAACAAAGATACTCACATGTTTATAACAGTCACTCCATTAAGAAAATATAAAAATAAATTTAAAGTGTATCTTATCTGCTTTTTATATTCATTTCTCTATGCTCGTATATTTGATACAATCCAGTTTTAACGTAAAAATTTAACCAACCACACAAACTAATTAAATTAGATATAATTTAGCTGAAAAAAAGAATGCTGAAAATATTTATTGCCAAATTGATGTACAATCTAAGTTTCCATAAAAATTCTCTCAACCAAACAGATTCTTAAAATTGATAAGATGCAAACCTTTATATTCAAATATGCGTACATCGACTAAAGTGCATATACGAGTATAAGATGTGTGACCCGAAGGCAGAATAATATTTTTATTTTTAAATAACTGAACTGGAATAAAAAAATTTACATAATAATACAGAAGAGTTTGTTGGTAAGTACATATTGCAATTTAATTTCTTTTTTTTTATGTATATATATATAATATATATATATATCTTTTGTCGCATACAAAATCTTTGTAAGAAGTACTTGGACTTGCATTAAACTATCGCAAATATTTAATAAATATTGAATGCTCCATAATAAAATTATGAAATGCGGGCATAACACACCTCTTATTAAACAGTATACAATAATACACATGCATTTAGTTTAGAATCTATAAAAAAAAAAAGAAAAGAAATAAATAAAGAAAACCATTCTGTAATATTTAGTTTCTATTTATAAAATATATTCAAGGCATTTCAATATATAATTTATTGGCATATTTTGCGCGCCTACGGGTCATATTTTGTATTAGAATGCATCATACTTACATTTTAGCTACTTTTATAATAAATATTTTTTGTATGGACTTTATAGTTTTAGCATTGTGCACTTACAATTTGTTCTGTAGAATGATTGTTGTTAAATATTATTATAGATTTTTAAATTGTCGATATGCCGATGCGATGATGCCACGTATTGATATGCCGGGAAATATTTTATAAAATTATGTTTTATGCTTGGTTTCATAATACTTAACCATATAAGTCATGTTTTATATAAACCTAATATACAGTAGAGCTTAACGAATCAGTAGATATTTATGAAAATAATTAACAAAATAATGAAAATAAAATAACTGCACAAATGTCCGAGTACCTTCATTTTAATTGTAATGCCCTTTAGCACATTAAATAAAACAATGAATTTATATGAAAGCCGTAGTACTTAAATGCGTTTTGTACCTATTTGAAATGAACTTAAACCAATTTTATTTGCAAATTTATGTCTTAATATTTATATCGAATAAAATTCAATGTTTCATGAACGAATTTCTTAATTTTAATTTTTTTTTTCAAAATTATTTGAAAGAAATGCATATATAAATATATACTTATGTATTTGTATAATAAACACAATAGTAATACAATTACAATCAACCGCATAATAAATGTGAATAAATAAGAAGAAAAACCGTAAAAATTGGTCACAGACGATAAATTGCTTCAGCCATTGTAAGTTCATTTTGTGTTTAAATGGAATTAATAGCCGGAGTTGACATTATTTATTTCTATATCTACCTACAAAATGCATATAGCTCTATCAAAACAGTCATATATACTATATAAACATACTGAGAGTCTATGTTTTACTTTTATTTCCTGTCTGCTGTTCACCCTGAGGTAAAATTCTACTGTAAATGCATATCCTTCCTATCGCATTATTATGCTAAATACACAAGTATATATACCACAATTCTTATGATGGTATTACTAAATGCATAGCAAAAGTCTGCCATTGCGCTTTCTTATATTATTATTACATAGTCTAAATAGTCTGTGTGCATTTAAAACAAATCCCAAGAGGTTGTAAATTCAGTTGGAGCTTAAGGCATTCATTCTAGAAATAACATTTATAGGTACGTGTCGCGTAGGTAATTTTTGATATAACGAAATGTGGATAATTTAAATAATTATGCCTTCATTTTTTTGTTTTGTTTTTTTTTTTTTGTTTTATTCTTATGTAATTTATAATTTTTTATAAAAAAGAATTCCATTAGCAGCACAAGCAAAGTAGAAAGCATTCAATTCACTTTTCTTATATTATTTAAAAATCGTTTAGATGTATTTATTTTTCAATTAGTTATTTTTCGCATCCCGCGCACGCAACATTTCATCAACCTTATAATAAAATAAATCAAGATAAGCGTGTGTGTGTGCCATTTCCTGTCATTTTCTATATTTCTATAATGTTCATTTTCATATCCATCGCTAGGGTTATTATGATGGGTGGCAGCATATGTTGATGACATGTCAATTATAATAATAGTAGTTGAATAGTAAACGGATAACAAATGAGACAAGGATTCTCTCAGGCATAAATTCTATTTTTATCAAAACTAACAAAATATAAGCAGTCTCTCGTAATTTCCAATCCGTATTTAGTTCAATTACGTTAGATTTCCTAATACATATCATGTATTTCAAATTTATATTTTATTTTCGTTCGTGTGTGTTAATTTTAGTTGGTGTGTACTTTTACAGCGACTATGTACAATTCTATGAATTATATTCGATTATGTCTAATGAACATTTATCTTGTAAATATTGCAAACATCTACTCTGAAAATATAAAATGTAATTATCATAAAGTATAAATAAGCACAGCATACCACCCAATTTTCTGTCTATTTACGCCTAAGTATATATGCTACAGCTACAGCTACACCCTTACAATTTTCATGTAATAGGCTCAGAACAGTATAAGCACATCAGATTCACATTTCAAATATACATCTAATATATTATAATATAAATAATCTTGATATAATATTATTTAGCGACTTAGAATGTGAGTTAATTTATTTTCAGTTTTCTTTTCATTACAATTTTCGTTGGTATTAATAATAAATTTATTATTCCGCATTATTCTTATATGGAATTCGCCATATATTTGTCAAATATAGATTGAGAATTGCCTATATCAGATTTTGATTGTTTTCATTATTTTGTTTTTCTCGAAATGAAAATAACAAACAACATTTGAAAAAGAAATGGAGAAAATCTTATATATATTAATTGTACTCAAAATTCCTTCAGGTAACGAATATATCGAATATCAAATTGATTTTTTATAATTTATTAGAAATAGAAATATAATTTAATAATATTATTTGATTTATTCGATTCCGTTCTGCATAAATCGATAATTTATTTGCAACATAAATAAATGAATATTGATAATAATTATTTGTCTCTTCTGTATATTTTCATTGTAACCAAACGCCTAGATAAATTGATTCGAATATGTTTTGTATCGATGTTCGTAGGTACATAAGAATTTATTTTATTTACTTATGTTTTATAATTCGCCCACGGTTTTCATAATACATTTTCTCGAACTGAAAGAATTTATTTTGTCGTCGTTTGTAAATTGGTTTTATTTTATTTATTACATTAAACATTATTTTCTTTTTACGCCTGAGGTCAATAGCGATATTTGTTTATAATGTACCCATAATGTTTGGCGTGCGTAACACAAAAATCAAGAGAAGAAAAGAAAAAAAAAACAGAAAAATGCCGCAGGAACGATCATAATCTAACTCATAAAATAAAATTTTATTCAGTATATCTTATTGTATTTACAATTTGGTCAAGCACAAATATTAATTTCAAAAATATTTCTTCTTCTTTTCTTTTTTCTTTTTTCTTTTTGATCGAATAAACGAAACATGAGAAATATAAAGTTTACAATCTTCGAAAAGACATTTATTTTTTCGATTATTCATAAAGAATACTATAAAGAAATGATGATCCTGATCTTTAACTGCATTGACGTAAACATGATTTTCTTACTTTTAAGTTAAAAAAAAAAAACAATTTGATTCCAACTGAAGTTTCAATAAATCAAAAATAAAAAGCACAAAAGGACCTTAGGTATTAGTGGTTTTTTTTTTTTTTAATTTAACCTAATCTTAACGGTCCCCTATTTATATTTTTATTTTTCCAACAATATTTATAAAATGTAAATCCTTAAGGGCAAAATGAATTATTATTCAAAAATTAAAGATTGTTGTAATAATAATTGAATGCCCATTTCTGTTGGTGCGTTGTAATAACGGCAGCAATGTTTGTAGTACTCTACCAACCGCCACATTGGATAATATACACATATATAAAGAAACTGTGGGCATCGAACAGAATGAATAATCGACAAAACTTTATTTATATTAAATTGCGTATAATATTTTCACATAAAATATAAATTTTTAATAAATTGTTGATTTTATTATGTTATTTGTTGTGTCTGAATTCATAGCTTGTGTAGTTAATGTTATTTACATGTTTATACTTATTTTTCATTTAAATAAATGCTACAAGTAGCCCGACAGAAAAATAAAAAAAAAAAATATGCTATTTATATTTTGTTTTTTATGTATATATAAATACATATATGCACTACGCAGAGGTTTACCTTTTTGAAATCAATTGAATTTTATTGTATTTTTATTATTATAAGTATTAGCGTAATACAACGATTTATTTTACTTGAATGATTCATTGCTTTAATGATTAGCTATCATATTTATCTAAGACAATTTTAAAACTGTTCATCGTTTACTGATCTCACTATTAATTAAAATATATATGTATATGCAAATCAAGTCACAAAAATTAAACTACATTTATTAGATATAGAGGCATTTTGAATATGTACATCCTGCTAGTAGATGATTTCATTTTTATGACTATATATACCGTATTAATTTAATTGATACAATAATTATGTGTAATAAGTCATTAGTTATATGTTATAGTAGCGCACGGAGGTAGGAGTGGGAGGGTATTATCCCTCCTCCTGAGATTTTGAAATAGTAGTATATTTTTTCAGTTTCCCAAAATACGATTTTCATACAGCGTGAGTTTTTTTTACGTTTTTTCTTTTGTATACTATTTTTGTGGGAAGTGAGGAACTTTTTGTTTGCTCAACAAAATTTGTGTGAAACTCACACCCCACACCTTCCCCCCGCACTCATAAAACAAAAGCGTGCGCATCTATAGTTAGAAGTAGCAGAATATTAGACAATTTCGCGTGGACATGAACGTGAATACATGAACATATTCACAAAATAAACCAATCAGCGCTTTCGTTTTGTGAATATATTCATGTATTCACGTATATTCATGTCCGCGCGAAATCGTCTATTATTCAACCAAAAAAAAAAAAAATATAATAAAAAACTTGTACAACCTTCAAAAAACCCAAATCGAGCTTTGATTTTAAGTATGCCAAAATTGCGCAATAGCACTAACCCAACAACAAAAGTTCATTAGACCCAAGAACGTAACACTATGCGAGGTATGAAATTAAGATCAATACAAAAAAAAAATTACGAATTCAATCCTATTATTATCTTTTCTCTTTTATTTAAATACGAGCAATATATTCTAGAGTGCAGAGCACAATGAAATATAGATAATTAAAAACCGTATAATTAATCAAAAGAAAATATAAAATACTAAAATCGGTTTGCATTCATGTTATTAATTAACAGGTTTTCATTTCATAGTCTCAATAAAAAATGCTATCAGACATTGCACTAGAATACCATATGGTATCGATTTTTATATTTATCTCGTAGAATACGGTATATGAATAAACTGATAACATTTATACTGAAATCTTGTATACAATTCTTCAGAGTTGTAAAATGAAAGGGGAATAATTCTAGTATTCTCTCATTTTTCTCTTTATTCATTATTTATATTTACATTAACATTTGTGGGTACTGTAAAGCATCGCCTCTAGTCAAGTGGTACTATTAATATTGAACGATCTAAAAAAAAAATTACTTCTCCTTTACATAAAAAAAGAGAAAATACTGCCAAGAAGAAACGGAATCGAAAAAGAATTATTCAAATACAATTCTCATAAGAGTCAACGAATGGAGAAACATAAACAGAGAGAAAGAGCGTAAATATATTATTGAGAATATTATACTGAATATATTCGGATTGGAATAATATGCATTAGCTAGGTTCAGTACATTAAGAAAATTCTTCTTTAGTTTGTTGTGGGATTAGGACGGAATTGGTAATTATTTGTTTCGCATCGCGGTCACATTAAACGGTAAAAATATAAACAAAAAAATTTAAAAATAAAAAAAAAAACAAAACAAATAATAATAATAATAATAATAAAAGACACTTCGTTGTTATTAAAATAAATTATAAATATTGATAAATGTGTTATTGTAAAACTGTGAATTATGGTATCATTTTCTTAATTCGATATCAAACAAGCCAACGATATATTTATTTATGTCGGTTTTGAATTCTGATATGTATCTTGTGAATAGTGTTGTTCATAATATAAATAAAGTGAATCCGGGATATATATATGTTCTTATAATGAAATGAGTGGTTTTTCTTTTTTTTCTCGTGTCAAATATTAAAATATAAAGTGAATTTGAGTTTGTGATTAAGGCAAAGTACTACGGATATGAAGTGCGAATTACGCTAAATAGGGAAGTAATTAATGAGGATTATTGTAATAAAACGTCGAAAGGGAAAGTTTTGATCGAAATTTATTTTCAAGACATCTATTTAATTGGATTAATTTGGTGTTGATGTGTGTGGTATTTGGTTTGTGAGTAAATTTTAATTTGATTTATTAATTAATTTTTAATGAATTTTGTTCGTGACCTAAACTTAACATACACGAAATGAAAAATACAAAAAAAAAAAAATAATCTGTGATATTGTACAAAAAAACCTTCTTATAAAATCTATTTACATTTACATGAGAACATATCTTAAATTTTCTTTCGATCCCAAAAATTACATAAATATTTAACTAGTAAATGCTTGCATCACGAATAGAAGACATTATTACTTGAGTCATCTAACGACAAACGATATTTTATTCACTTAAAAAACATAAAATGTTATAAATAATAAATTAAAATGCTTTTATGATATTATCGTGTCTTTAGCTTAGAGAAAATTTCATCAGAATTATAGGTAATGATTGCAGGCATCAGAAGGAGAAAATGATGCTTTCATGTTTATTATGTCCCACTGAGATAAATAGCATTACCTTAATTAAGGAAATTGGTTGTATTTATTTAGTGGTTGGAGAATGGTGATATTTGCAAAAAAAAATTTTTTTTTATTATAACCGATCAAAGCTAGAGTAAAAGTTTATTGTGAAATAAAACAGTATGATTCCATTTTCATATTATTTTTAAGGTATATTTACCAACATGAATAATTATAGACATTAAGTAATGGAAATTTTATTTGAAAGCAAATAAAAATAGAAGCCCACGGCGAAAAAAAACGTTTAATTTATTATTTTCTTTAACGATTTGTCAGTATTCATATCTCAGTAAATTAATATTTATCTTGTGATTTAGGCGAACATAAATCCGTGTTAACTAAAAAAAAAATAGACTTTTTCTCACATTCACGTATTTAAGATGTGAAATTCTGCCTGAGAACTTACTTCTGCTTAGCTTCGATTCCTTGTTATATAATATTTTAACCAAGATTAACTTGTACATGATCCGTTATCTTACATTTCTTTGGTTGGAGCCTCTTAGCAGCAAGATCCATATATTTAGTCACTTCCTTAAACCAGAACCGTAGAAACATGAAAATTCTTTGTACTTGTACTGGGTATTTAATGTATTTCTTCATATAAATCTTTGAAGAAAACAACAAAAGATACCAGAGCTAACTTATTCATTAATCAATTGCTTACAGAAAGAATTGAAAAAAAAAACAATTAAATATGAATATTACATTTAAAATAATAATTCACTTTGATGCGACATTCTGTATCATAACATTTCTAATTGTAATGACTATAATATTTTATTGTGCAAATGCATTAATATAGAGTTTATAGATCATAATTTCTTAAATAATTATTATTATAAGAATATTTCCATATTTATAGAGAAATACAATATTTTTTATGATGTGGTCATATAATAAATAGTGAAGAGATTTCTTGGAAGAAAAATTATCTAAACAATTTTTACAGCATCAGAGAAGCGACGGATTTATTTATTTCTTTAATTCTTTAATTCTTTATTAATATCTTTTATTTATTATTATTACACATAAAGTTCATTTAACTGCATTTAAACAAAAAAAGTCCTAATGTAAACAAACCAAAAAAAGAAAAGAAATCTGTTGCTTTAATATTTCTTTTTTCGTTGTTAAATAATGTTCAGTCCATATATCTGATATATCCATGAGCTTGTCGAGCCTAGTAAAATAATCTGTTTGAAAAACAGTTCATTTAATAATATTATTATTTTATTTATTTAGTAATAGTGTTTGTTGTTACCGTGTTCAGGTCATCAAATCAAAAATCAAAAATCACTGTAAATATATTAATTATTATCATTTCGGATAAATGAAATAATAACGCCATGAAACATTTGGTTATGCCATATAAGGGGCACCCTTAATTACTGCGACTCATACCTATATTTAAATATTATGTGTAAAAAGTCTATTTGAATGTTTCTGATAAGTCGAAAAGATTATTCTATAAATGTATGTCTAATATTTCTTTTCTTTTTACTGGATATTATATTTGTACAACTTCTTTTTTTCTTTTTTTTGCTTAAAGATCATCTAGTAAATGTTTATGATGTGCTATAAATCATTTCAATATTATTTGTATGCGAGCAAAGCTTCTTGCTCTCCTTTTTTTCTACCCTATCTTCGATATTAATATTGTTTCCTTGCTCTTGATTTCTTTCCTTATGAATTCATGAAATGTGTCTTAAGAATACAAGGGTGGGAGTGTATCATGTCATAATTCATTCGTAGTATTGCAATAAAAACAGTAAAAAAAAAAGAACTAGTTTTTTTTATTAAGTAAAAAGTGTTTTTGATGAAATGAAATGCATTGATAAGCGGCAAAAAAAAAATTGAAAGAAAAAGGAAATATAAATTTAAAAAGAAAACACGAACTCTGAAAATTTTATTGCAAATAAATCATAATAAACAATAGAAATAACATTTTATAATCTGTGGTGACGATCTATAAAAACGTTGTCTCCACTCCATTGTACATAAATTATCATTTATCTGTAAAATGAGCACTATTTGCATTTACCACAATTCGCAAGATATAACTTCCTCCTATTTTTTAGACGTCTTAAAAAAAATTACAACAGAAAAAAAAACCATTTACATGAAATTAATTTTTATGGTTCGCAGTGTAAGTAACTAAAATTGCTTTCAATTTTTATTTTTTGTTTTTGTTTTTAATTACCCTGTTTCTATTATAAAAGCACAACCTAATAAATATTATAAAATATAGTCCAGTTGTGGTTGTGGTGCTTATTTTATTGTTTATTACATTGCTTAACGTTGCCTTTCGGTTTTTCTTTTTTGCCTTCCATTTTTTTATTAAAACATTCAAAAGCCAGACAGTGCCCCAAACAGTCTTTTAATAATATTTCACACAACAATTTATTTGAACTCATTTTTTACTGTATTTTTTTTTTCTCCGCGTATTAATAAATAAGTACAAAAGATAAACAAAAAAAAAATTTTGAAACATACAGAATAAAAAAAAAAGAAAAAGAAAAAGAAAAATGTTGTTATGATCCATTGAAGTGATGGAATTTATAATTAAAATTGATTTAATAGTCGTTTAGATATATATCGGTTTTGTTTGTAATGTAAATGCAGTTATTATGTTTTATTAAATGAAATGAATTACAATGAATGGATAATGAAAATTGTTTTTTCGAAATAAAATTTATCTGCATTTGTTTTTTTTTTCCTTCAATACAAAAATTGTCACAGTTCGCTGTGGTGGTAAAACATTTAGACGATTATTATCAAAAGTTGTTAATTTTCATATTTGTAAATTTGTAAATTTGTAAATTCTGGTACAGCGACAAACAAACACATCTGTTTTTATAGATTGATTTGATTTCATCATTCTAATGTTTTAAAAGACGTTGGAAAAATATATGACGTTAAGTTACTTAGAATTGCTATTAGTGAATTTATTTTCATATCAAATATTTAATGATCAGCTATACCAGCCGTCTTATCACAACACAACAGAAAAGAGAAATGGATAACTTATTAAACATATTTAAAAAACTTTTATTAAAAACTATTATCACTGGAAACTCTCGTAAATTAATTTGAATTTAAGCATTATCAAAACTGAACTTCCTGATTAAAAAAAAATAGATTTAAAAAGAAACAATATTAAAGAATATTTTTATTACTTTAAGAAGTTGGGCAGTCGTAGATCTCTAAATGCTTACGATAAATCAACAAACATTTTAAAATTCAAGCGAATAAAAAAAACTGATTATTTTATAATGGTTTTTAAGTCAAATTTAATTAATTGTCCGGACAGGCATCACTTAATCGATTTTGGCACTAGACTCTCAATTTCTTACAAATTAAAGCATGCACCACAAATTGTAGCCATCATAAAATTTAAATGTCTTCTATTATCAGCCTGTCTAGCGTATGGAAACAGAGAAAATTCAGGGAATTTACTTGAAAGGGAAAAGTCAGGGATTTTTTATAAAATTTTTGATTTACATACAACGCGGTATTTTTTGCGGATTATTTGTGTGAAAATCATATTTTTTTATATGTTTTTAAAGCAATTAAAATTAATAAATAAAGATATCAATAAAAATCATGCAAAATTCATGAAAAAGACATGGAATATAGTCAGGGAAAAGTCAGGGAATTTTGTTAATTAAGATAGACACCCTGCTTATATATTTCATGCTATTTTTATACGTCTTCACCAAAATGTGTGCTAAAAATTTGAACATAATACAATTCGATAAATACAAATAGTTGGTAATTACTTGCTTTCTTCAGACCAAAACGTTATCAAATATCAATATTGCTGAATTGAAAAGTATAAGAGCCATCGATGATTTCTTTACATTAGTTCCAAACATTTCTTCTCCATAATTATATTTTTATACTCTTATAAATTTTATAAACTTAAATTTATTACCATAATATTAATTTAAAATTTTAGTTAACTTGTGTTTTTTCTTGTTGTTGTTGTCCTCTTTCTCTCATTTCATACTTTAATCTTTTTTTTTTTTTATTATCATTTTCTTATACACCACAACCCGAAACCTTAATTCACGTGTGCATAAATGACCTATAATTATTCTAATTTCCTGATGATTTATTCATTCCACAAAATAAGAAAACATTTATTTTTGTCGTTTTTGTTTAAGCACAGTATTTTTGATTAAGGACACAGTTGATTAATCGATGACAATTACAAAACAAATTTAAATAATTCTTTATTTTGTGTAAAACTGTAGGCATACAGACACGGCTGATCATTTTTTATACCAAACCATACACAAAAATTCTTTCTTATAAATATAAATTATAAATAATGTTTGTGTGTTGGTTAGATTGTGATTGAGATACACGTACAATAAGAGTAATCGTTTTAAATCAAAGAATAAAATACATACAAACAAAATAACAAATGGATATCATTAACATAAACACTTTCTATGAAGGATAAAACCAAAAACACTGAAAACTTCTCTTAATTTGTTATGTTTAATCACCAGCTGACAGAAAATAAAATTAAAAGAAAAAAAAAAGAAAAGAAAATTTAAAAAGATGAAAAATAATTGTAGATAATTTGTTTCTATGCAAATTGAACAAATTACTTACCAAGTGAATCGGTGTGACAGTGAAAGTACCACCACACAAAATGATTTGTGCTCTTTTGTTGCTTCAATATATTTTATATTTCAAGCGAAGGACAAATTAAAAATAATAAAATCCATAAGTTCGTATCTTAAAACAGCACGCGGTTCGTTTGTCATCAATTTATTTCATTTCGCTTATCTCATTCTAAAACATTAGAGTTCTTTTTCTTATTTTCTTATTTTTTAATGGATTTTAATAAATTTATGGTTTTAAACTTGTCTTACAGAAATAAATTGTTTCTAGTTTACGCATGGATTTATCTTATTGTAGTTAGTTTCTGATATGAACATTTATATAAATTCAAATGTGAATTGATTATATTGAAATGTATAATTAATGGTAAATAAATAAAGTGGTTAATTAATGACGAAAAGTAATTACTTAGTAATTGGTTATCGATTGACTTACAATCAATGGAAATTGTATTCATAATTTATGTACGCCACTTTAATTTAATGCTGTATAATTATTCTATATTTAAGTTGCCTTATTTTCTACAAATCGTTTCTCGTATCCCATGATAATGAATTATTTTAATTTTTTTTTTTTTTAAGTATGCCAGAAATAATTGCCTAAATAGAAATTGTTAAAGATATTTACAGTAATTATGTTCCAAAAGAATCGTATAAAAAAGGGCACTTCTCAGATTATTTTTTTTTTTCTACGTTAACCTTCCTTCAGTTTGGCATATCTTAACTACCGCTATTTCCTTACACATTTTAAATTATCTAAATTAATGTAAATGACGTTTTTTTACTTTTCTTTTGCTGGTTTGGTGCGTGATTTACGTTTCATTTTCCACATTTTACTTGCATAAATAATTTTGTACATTTATTCGGTTTTTGTTTTTTTGTTTTTTTTTTGTGAAGGTTTTCAAATTACCGAAAACCAAACGAAAAAGTTTTAATTTACCAAACAGTTTTCAAATTTTTTCTTGTGTTTTTCTTATTCTAACTTTTCATTACAAAAATTATTCTTAAAATTGAAAACTTTTACCGAACTAAACATGCGACTTTTTCCTTTCATTCAAGTCTATGTTGTTATATTTCAAGCAGGAAATTTGAACTGAAAGGTCGATGGAAGAAAAAAAAAAACCAAAACAGTTTGAATTTTGGGTGCCATCGTCTAAAACTTTTAATCCGTAATTCGATGATTTAAAAAACATGGATGGATCAGTTTTCCAAATTGTGTTAATAAAATGTAATTTATGGAATGCCAATAAAAGGAAATATTTTGAGTTTTAGCTAAGAAACAAAAATAGAATCATCCGATTCCGTTATTATCAGAACATCATTTGTATTTGATTTCAAAAAAAAAACACGCATATATCAAATAAATATTATATGAAATATAAATTTCCAAATTATTCCATCCATTGCCTGTAGTTCCTCCATTCAATTTCCATATTATATTAGGTTGATAAATTGAAATTTTCTATTGGCGGTTCTATTAAGGTACAAATACGAATCACAAGCATAATATGTTTCGTTTATGTATTTATATGTAAATTAAAATTTATATTGTGCTATGGATCTGAAGCTAACTATAGAGGTGGTATATCTTGTTTAGAAATAACGAATATTATACCGATTGGTATTAGGTACCTATGTATTGTATGGCTGGTCTGCTGGTTGATTGGTAATTGGTATGGAATTTCGTAAATTAAATGGCATTGATCAAATCAGGCTCGTTGCGTACTGTAGGTGAGTGAAACTAACAGCTTTAGCGGCAAAAAAAAGTGATTAAAAAGATACAAGCGAGGACGAAATATCGATTTAAGACATAGTTTTTTTTTTTATTTAATTTCAATCTGTATTCATAATTTATTAAAATATATAGTACAGTGAAACCTCTCTAATTGGGCCCTCTCTAATTAGGTAACCTTTCTTATGTGAGCACTATTACTGCGACGGAAATTTCTCGATTCTTTTGGTTCATACTCTATAAGTGAGCACCTCGCATAACTGAGCAGCTTAGGGTGCGACCGCAGCATGCCCACTTAGAGAGGTTTCACTG
>JAABKK020024119.1:0-17450 GCA_011634745.2 Catotricha subobsoleta | reverse complement strand
TCATGACAATTTTAACACTGATCATAATCAATAATTTTTTTAAAAAATATAATTAGATTTTAGTCAGTCATTAGAAATAGGGGGGGAGGGTGTGTCCAATTCTACTTAATTTATGTATATATAAATAATCCGCCACTGTGTTGTTATGTTAGAAAACAAAGGTATAGTTCATAGGAATGATGTAGGTTACGTTGATTTGTGGGTTTTTTTTCCTTTCTTTTTAAATGCAATATAGTAAATACATACAAGGTAAAATAAAATAATAAAAATGAATGAATGGCATTAAAAGTTTTTATTTAAATTGTGTTCTAACAAGACGAATTAAAATCAAGTCAAATTTCCTTTACAACATAACATAAATACTTGTGAACTACTTTTTTTAATTAAAATAGTCTACACTGTTGCCAAATATATTTTTAATTTATTTTTTTATATAGAATGCATATTTAGTATTGCTATTGCTATATGTAAACCATTATTAGAGACATATTACATCTTAAAACAGAAACAAATGACAAAAAGCAAAACAAATTAATATTAAAAATCAACAATTTGAGTAATAAAGTCTAATAAACTCATTGAACATTGGTATTGTACACAATTTTTAACATTTCCATTATGTTCAGATTCATAAACCGCGTTAGGTAATCTCTCGTCCTCTGATGATGTTGGTCTGAAATTAAAAATTAGTTTATTTGATATTTAGTTAGCATTTTATTCTTGCACTACAAAAACTATTATTTCATTGAAAAATGTCACTCACGTAAATAAAATGTGTAAAATATTACCAAATACACCATTATGCTCGTAGAGTCGATGTTGAGATATTTCACAAATTGTTTTTAACAAACATTCCGATCCATTAAATCCAGCTCTAAATATTTTTTATATTAACTTTTTTTTCTCACAAAGTTTATTAGATTTGAATAATTTACTAACTGAAAAAAATGTTGTTCAATCACTTTAAAGAAATTACGTCTAGTAAACATATTTTGCAAATGTGCTTCATCCCTTTGTTCACCATTAATTAATTTTAAATTAGTTCCATATTTGGTCACTGTATCTCTTTTACCTTCCAGCTGTTGAATTCAAAATTATTTAATTTATCGCCACCAATGAAATCGTATTTCTTATTACATATACTTTAAGGATATGAAAATAAACGAAATATATAAATTTACCTTTGTTTTTATGGCTGACGATGATAATGCAACAGGATTTGGTAAACCATAATTTGCTTCAAAATTGAATGCAGCATACACATTTCGTTTTTCCTGTTCAGTTGGTATTGCTAAAGCCACGATATACTGAATTCAATTAGAATATATGAATTAATATCAAAATTAAAAATTTGAAAAAATAAAATGATTATTGCGCTACTTACTCCTGTTGCACTGTTTACAGGATACAAAATATATCGTTTACTTCTTTCTGATGGTGTTGAAACTGAAGGATTAAACGACATTCTAATACCATAACATTTTTGACTCAAATAAAAAATCAAAATTATTTCTAAAAATACATGAAAGTTCATATTGATTATAAGACCTTGTATTCTTTCGTATTACGCTACTATATATAAACTAATGCAATGCATATGAAATTACTACTTGCATCCTATGCTTAGATGCATTTAGCCGGTGCACGACAGGAAACATTGATTTTAATGTTAAACATTCCCAATTAGTAAATCATTGTTATATAATTTTATTTTATTTTATTTTCTACACTGTACATTGCACCTCTCATTGAATAAAAACATTATTATAATGTTAGGTTGGGTTTGCTTTTCCATTTAGCGTATCAAGGATTCCTAGAATAATGTTTCAAAGAAGTAAAAGAGCGTTCGGCTTGCCAATTAGGATCTAGTCGGATCCAGTTTCAGAGTATTTATAATAAGGTGGTTAATTTTTCAATACTTAATTTGTTTTCGTCATTTTATAGATTGCTTCTCAGATAATAAGTACTTGATTATATATCTCGCCGAATTTCTTGAGAAAAAATTATGTTAATTGAAAAAAAATTCAAGATAAGTTGTAAAAATCATGACTTCTGAACCGAGTGTACTTATACCGCGCCCGAATTTTTATTGTAATTTCTTGGAGCCATTAGGTAACTACTGGACAAAGAAACTTTAGATATTTAGTTTCGGTGGTTTTATCAAAATAAAAATGCTAAAATCTATGCGAAAAACCACATTTAGCTTTTGCGACATACGATAAGAGGAAGTTAGAAAAATTATGTTTCTTCTACATTATTATTGAGTACAACCACTCGGAGTTTTTCGGTGCTATTACATTTCATTAAAGAAAATTATAATAGAAAATAAAAAAAAATAATAATAAAGTGGTCGTAATCAACGGATATAATATTGTATGGGCGCAACGGCTCCATCTTCTGAACCATATATACATATATAGAGAAGTGAATAACAATATATATAGAAATATTTATTGACTATGCGTTTAAATAAATACATACACATTTATTTATATATGTGTATTTATTGTACAGATCGCTAATTCGTAAATAAATAAAACAACTATTTTCATATAATTTTTCTTTATCAAATATTTAATTCTAATTTTTATATACACTTATAAGATCAAGAACACTTTTTGGACATTCATTTTCATAATAAATACACATTCCCATTGTGCCAATTATTTCAGCTTCATAATAATCACTTGATAGATTTTCGTCTTCAGATGTGGATGGTCTAAAAATTATAAATAAAATCTTATAAAATTGATTTAAATGAAAAAACTATTCTAATATTCATACGTTAAAATTATATGAAAAATATCCCCAAGAACACCATTATAAATTCCAAGCGGCGATTCAGACGCTTCACAAATAGCTCTTAATAAACATGAATGTCCATTAAATCCGGCCCTGGAATTTTTATTGTTATAAAAGCGTTATAATTTAATGTCGGCTGTTTTTCTGTTTTATTTGTGAGTTCTTCGATCGTTCACTAAAAATTGTATGCATTTGAATTGAAATTGATCGAAAAAGACACAAAAACAAAACAGTCAACTTATAACGACGATCTAGACTAGTGACTATTAGAATAAAAAGTCGAGTAAAAAGTGATCTATTTCATCATTTTCTTTGGCAAGCGATTTTGATTTGTATTGCAATATACAATAAATATGGATCAAAATCGACTGCCAATTAAAATGGAATAGATCGCTTTTGTTTCTAATAGCGTCTATGGTCTCAATAATCAATAAATATTTTTCAAAGCTTACATTAATAATTTTCCTTCAAAAATTTTATATACATTTCGTCGAGTTATTATACTTTCGTGAATTTGGTTTGATTGTTTTCCATTTTTATTGTCAAGTGACCTTTTCGTATCTAACTAATTATTATTTAGAAATTATTTATAGTTATCATTTTAGTTATTCAGATATTTATCAAGAATATATTATATTAAAATTGTTGATTGTTTTACCGTTTTAAATGGTCCTGGTATAAAATGTGAAACAAGATAAGGACTATTATAATTTGCCTCAAAATTATATGAAACGAAAACATTTTTTCGTTCTTTACTTAATGGAACAGCAATAGCGGCAAATATCTGTATAATTATTGAATGAAATCATTGAATTAATATGCAAATTTGCAAAATATTCAATATAAGGGATATTCGTTTGGTAAGTGATCAAGTGAGCCAACTGAGCGAAACACGCTCGTTTTACAAGTTTCTTGCCTCAGTTTCTTCAGATTTAGTGAGCATTTGGATCCAATCTCGATCTAATCTCAGTTGACTCAATTAGCAAGTAAGCGATGTGATTCAACTTAGATTGTAATATCAGATGTCTTCATTGTCTCACTTGATCACTTACCAAACGAACGTCCCTATAATAAGGCACCGAATCACTGGGCTCAAATTATATAAGAAATTTTCGCCAATAATTCAAATATTATTTATCACTTACACCAACTGTACTACTTTGTGGAAAAGCAAGAGCTCTGTTGCTTCTATTATTTTTATCACTCGATATATCAAGATCATAACTAAATCCAATTCTTAAATTAATTAATATCATGTAACAGAATAAATATACATTTCTCTGCATTTTTCATTCTTTTGTTAATTTATTCATTTTTTATTTAATTAATTAATTAATTTTCTTTATATTACGGATATGCATAATTGTTGTTAAAAAATACAGTTTCTGGCCCAAAAAGTTTTTTGAAAAACTATATTTTATTTATAATCACAGATCGAATAAATCATTTCTGATAAAAATAATGATTACATAAACTTTAATTGGCCTTTCACTGAAAATTAAATTTGAATATAAAATCACGATCTGATTACAATTTGTGCAATTAAAATTTTGATTTGAACTAATCGTATTACACAATTCACTCAGTTTTTTAAACGAGTACAACATAAATATAATGAACATAGTTTTACCAAAGCACTTTTTAAACTAATTGTATAAGCACTTACCTAACAAGTGGATTGTCACATTTTTCGATTTTTACAAAACATTCATTACATATTAGTTGAATATATTAGAATGTAACTTCTCTTATTTAGTTAAGAATGATTACCTTACTGTAATTACTTGCAATGTATATCAATATCAGCAATACCTACTGTAAATTAACGATAATTTCATTTCAAAACTTTTAACTGTTTTTCTTTTCGTTATTTTCTTATACAGGTAGGTATATACTTTTTTTTTGTATTTTTTTATTTGAATCAGCAAAGAAAGAAGTTATGACGAAATCTAAGTAAATAGAATGTTGTTATGACAAAAATCAGCAAATATTTTACTTAAATATTTTATATTTGCATTGTGAGTGAAATTCTGTCTTAAAAAGAAGTCTACTTAAAAAATTTTAAATGTTTTTTAATGAAAATATATTTTTAAGATAAAATTATCCATATGACTGTGGAAATATAAATAAGGCATTCGTTAAATACAAATTGTTTATTTTTTTTTTAATTCACTGTAAGCGTAAGTATTATTTTACACATTTTATTTACAATCATTTCATTTTATTTGATTTTTCGTTTATAGAAATAATTCCTGATATTAAATGCAATAAGCTAACTGGACAATGTTGATCATATTTCCTACAGTTTGAATGTTTACCCAGATTTTCTGCATCATAATAAGCTTTTGCAATATTCTCATCATTTGATGAAGACGGTCTAACAACGGAAACAAGACAAAAATATTTTAAAATCATTTCTTCAATATCAAATAATATCATATTTTTTTCAAAACTTACGTAAATAATATATGAAAAATATTTCCGAACACTCCATTGTACTCGTAAAATGGTAATTCTGATGTTTCACATATCGTTTTTAAGAGACATGATGTTCCATTTAAGCCGGCTCTAAAGTTTTTTTTTTAAAGATTCTTGTAAGACAATTTTTAAAAAAAAAATATTTTTACAAATTCAAGTTCAACGGTCAAACTATAGTTTAACGAACGCATTTTAAAAAAAAGATTGAATTCAATATGACAAGTTTCAACTGAAACTTTTAAAGACTTCATACTCTGTTTACAAAGCCATTGGTTGTGAGCATATTTTGGTTCTATCTGTAAGTTGTGACATCGTTCTCACAACCTGTTTTGCGTACGAATGGGTTATTGTGTGAGCAACTGGGAATCTAATAATACCAAGTAAATATCAAAAAATTGTTGGGTTAATAGAATAACAAGACGAAATTATAATTAGGTATTATAAAATACTGTATTGAAGTTTAATTTCAATAATTATTGAATTTTTAAATTGAATTCAATCTTTTTTTTTTTAATGCGTTTCATTTTAAAATTGTTTGACTGCTGAACTCGAGAAATAATAAAAATATCTATAATTATAACGGTTGATAAATAATAAAAAAAAGTTTCTTATTAAATCATATTTACGAATTCAAGTGTCGCTCAATAATACGATATAAGTTTTTTCTTGTGTAAACATTATTCTTTTCAGAGGACTGTTTTGTTCTTTTGCTTAAATTGTGCTGTTGAATTTCCTTCCTTCCGTCAATCATATTCTGTGTAATTTCTCTTTTTCCGTTAAACATTTTTTGTTTAATTTCTCTTTTTCCATTATTATCTCCTATCCACTACAAATAAATTGAAATAAAGGTAGGCGTAACGTGAAGTACAAAAAACTTAAAATATGGAAAACACTGGTAAACGAGTGTTTTCAGAATTAAACCCCTGGAATATATGTTTAAAACTATTCTAGAATTGAATAAATCACCTTTTGTTTCAAAATCGTTGGTGAAACTGTATCATTATATGGTAATCCATAATGCGCCTCAAAATTGAATGCTGTATAAACTCTTCTTTGATATACAGCACTGGTTGGAACTGCAACAGCTACAAGATACTAAAAAATAATATTACCAAAACTTAATTCATAAAACAAAACTGAATATAATTTATAATATAATAAATGACTCACTCCGATACCAGCATTTCGTATAAAAATAAAACGTTTTGATCGTCGCTCATGATCTGAATCGATTGTCGATAAGCCATTAATTAATGCAAAATAATAATATAAAATTAACACTAACACCAAGGCAATCTGTTGTTTAATATGCATTTCTTTTTATAATATTTTTAATTTTTTAATTGTCCAATAAAATTTTGATCAAAAAACTATAATTTTGTGAATATTTGAATGAATAATTTCTTTGCAAATACGCATAACGAACACAGTCGTATAGCAATTCAAACTATTTCTAGAAACCATAAATGAATGAAGATCGAATATTTCAAATTATTTGTTTGTAGTTAAGTTTATTGGTTTTTGAGAAGAAAAAAAAAACATGTAAATAATTAAAGATAATGAATACAACGAACTTATGTTTTATTTTAGTAATTTTCCGTTGTATATTATGATTATTGTGCTGTCGTTCATAATCTAATATAATTAGTTAACAAAACATATCTATTTATCTAATAATTTATTAGCTTTTGTTTGTTTAGTGCGTTACCTATATGGTAGATATAAAAATGAATATAAATTAGACTCAAATTAGATTCAAATGAGATTTTGCGAAACATCACGATGATATATATATACTTACATACATATATATACATAATTTAAAGTCTATGTACATGAAAATATTTTGATTTAAGTTTTTGGTATTTATTGAATTATGCGAATTAGTAATCTTTTGCACGCACCTGCTATAAAAGAGAATTCTTAGTTAGCTAAATGACCGGTAAAAACAGATCCGTTTGCTAGATACATATTAAAAATTATATACAAAGTTAGAATCATTTTCTGAAATAACTGTAATATTTCACATAAAGAGTATCTAATCTAAAAATAAAGCATTTTGTGAAATTTTTGCCTATCAGGAATTCCATTTGGCTATCTCGTACATCCTTTGAGCCAATATTTTCTACGCATTTGATCATGTATTATATAATATAATTTTCGTAAAAGATGTTTTTTCTGGAACAGTCTAATACATAATATATGTTTTTATAAATAAAGAAATGCATATTATTCAAAGCAATGCCAAAGAATTGAAAGAAAAACTCTGGATTGGTAAATACTTACAAAAAGAAAAAAAAAAACAATAAGAAAAAGTACATATTAATGAAATATTATTAATTAATAAAAAAAAATATATACATATACATATATATATATTTTATGTTAATTTAGTTGTAACATTGTAAGCTCTTTTTCATTTATCAACCATATTCCTAGAGAATTAATTGTTTTCCAAAAACAAACTGAAGTCACAATTTTTATTTTTATTTAAAAATTAATTTAATTTTAAAATACGAGAATTTATAAAAGGTTTTAATTATTATTTTAATAAATATATACGTTTGTTCCTTAAGCGTTATTTTTTACGCATTTGATTTTGATCATAAAAGTTTATTTTAATGTTAAGTGTATTTTCTTCTGTTTCCTATGATTAATATGCGATCTTATAGCTAAATTTAAAAAAAAAATCGTTTTAAATAAAACATTGTCTTTTTCCATCCATGAAAAAAGTATGACACAGTTATTTATATACTATTTTTGTAGCCTCTAAAGGAGTCAATCTCTCACCACCAATTCAAAAGTTAACTATTTCGTCAGAACTTATAAACTCATTAATTTTTTAAGCAAATTGAGAACCGTTACTCTTGCTGATTGTTTAGATTAACACAAAAAGAAAGAATTTTAGTATCGGTATGTCGATGTGCTAATTAGTATTTCACGCTTGGTTCTCGGCTATTTAAAAATATACTGAAAAACGATGACTGATGTAACCGACAAATTGACTGTGAACTCAATAACAGATTTTCATAATTTATTCTTAACTAAACAACATAACTGAAAAGTTCATATTTCGTAATATTTATAAGCATAGAGAGTGCTTTCTTCTTAGAAATATTTGTGAGTGATTTTGTTTATATTGAAGATAAAAAAAAATAGTTTTTTAAATGTATAATTATAGTAAAACAATTATGGTGTCTTCGAGAACATGTTTTTATTTGATTGTAATTATGTATACGGTATTAATAAGTGTAACAAATGAACAGCGAACTAAACGATTTTTAACATTTCCAAGAACGTCACCAACTAGGATGCAGGTAGGCCTTAATTTTAATATTAAATTCTAATAAATCAATTATCAAAACTAATTGATTTAATTTAATATCATGTGTGCAGATTATTATGGGTATCGGTATACCAGTTGATCTTGAATTAGAATCAGTGACGATTGGTTATGTATTTAAAGGAGAATATTTTTTACCAGAAAATGCTTCAAATTTTTTAAATTTTCTTTCTGATCCATTTGATCTTACGACCAGACCACTTACGGGTTTTTTTGATCGAAAAAAACGAATGATTGAAGAACCAATAACTGAATTACCACCAAAAGAATCGTTTGGTTATGATGCAGAATTAGATCAAAAATATGAAAAATATGATGTGGAACCTGTGGAAATTGATTCTGGTACAGATATAAATAGCGAAAAAAGCGAAGATACCCAATCGGAAGCAGATTATTGGAATCAAGAGGATAAAGCTGAATGGTTAAATGATCCATTCCGACCCAAAGAACCACAAAACTTAGCAACATCAAGGTGGACAGTATATAAAGGCATAGCAACACTAGCTGAAAGGTATCATTTCAAATTTTCTTTGTCAATTGGTCACTAACGTTTCTAATTCCAATTCTGTGTTTCCAATATAGTAAAGGTCTTGATGGAAGAACCTGCGTTCTTCGAGGTATATGTGAAGCAGCGCATGCCTCATTCGATTATTCAAATGGAATATTAGGTGAACTAATGCATATTGTTATGACGTAAGTATATATATTCTTAAAAATCGGCCACAACGACAGCCAGAACTAATAATATATCTATTTTAAATGTTAACAGTCCATCTTTAACAAAAGACGAATTAAGTGATCATTCAGATAATGAGTATTTAAGAGCCGAACAATTAGGAAAACATGGAGCTCCGTGCGATAAAGTTTTTAAAGAATGTGTAACATCAATACTTGATCAATTCTCTGGTATTTATACTCCAATGATGGATCTAATAAAAGTATTAGGATGAAAAATTAAATATTTTGTTTATTTGTGACTACTCACTAAAAAAAAAATAAAATAATAATTCGATGTATTACAAAGTACAAAATAGCTGATTTTATTTTTTATTTATTTAACAAACGAAACATTTTTCTTTTTTGCTTTAATTTAATTTGATATAGTCACATGATAAATTTACAATTTAAAAATTAGTTAACATTAATACAAAAATTTGTTAAAATGAAAAATATAAAACTTTTCTAAGACGATATAAATAATGGAATTAAATCCAATTCGAATGTATTGTTACGTGATTTAAAATTTAGTTACTCATAGATTGCGTAAAACAATTAAGCTTGGTATGTACTAGCTGATACATTACCACCAGTTCCGGTCCAATTGGTATGCACGAATTTACCTTCTTGCCCTAAAAGTTCATAGGTGTGTGCACCAAAGAAATCTCTTTGTGCTTGAAGTAAATTAGCTGGTAAACGTTCGGCTCTATAACCATCATAAAAGGCTAAAGCGGCAGATAATGCTGGTACTGGAACACCCCATAATACAGCACTGCTAACAACCTGTCGCCATGATTCTTGGCAACGATCGACAGCTTTCTTGAAGAAATCATCTAACAAAAGATTTGACAAATTTGGATTACGTTCAAATGCTTCTTTGATATTTCCCAAGAAAACACTTCTAATAATACAACCACCACGCCACATTAAAGCAATTCCACCATAATTTAAATTCCAATTGAATTCCTTAGCTGCTTCTCTCAATAACATGAAACCTTGTGCATACGAAACAATTTTTGAGCAATAGAGTGCATTTTTAATGTGTGTTAGAAATTCGTCTTTGTTTGGAACAGTTACTTTTCTGGCTGGTCCTTTTAATTGTTTGCTTGCATTAACGCGTTCTGTTTTTAATGCTGACAAGCATCTTGAAAATACAGCTTCACCAATTAGTGTTACGGGTACACCATAATGTAATGCAGATACTGCAGTCCATTTTCCAGTACCTTTTTGTCCAGCTGTGTCTCGAATTCTTTCCAATAGATATCCTTGATCATCTTGATAGTTCAAAATATCACGAGTTATTTCAATTAAAAATGAATCCAATTCACTTTTGTTCCATTCATTAAAAGTTGTTGCCATTTCCTTTTGATTCAAACCTAATGATTTCATAAGATCATATGCTTCACAGATCAATTGCATATCACCGTATTCGATACCATTATGGACCATTTTTACAAAATGACCTGCACCACCTTCTCCAACCCATTCACAGCATGGTTCATTATCAGCTTTAGCTGAAATTGATTGGAAAATATTTTTGATTAATGGCCAAGCTTCTTTGTGTCCACCTGGCATTAGGGATGGTCCAAAACGTGCTCCATCTTCACCACCACTGACACCTGAACCAACGAAAAGAAGATTTTTTTGTTTGAGTTCATCACATCGTCGGGCTGTATCTTGATATTCAGAGTTTCCACCATCAATAATAAGATCTCCAGGCGAAAGTAATGGTGTCAATTGTTTGATGAAATCATCGACAGCTGAACCAGCTATAAATAAAAGAAATAATAAATTTTATGACTTGTGATATTTAGTAAATTGAAAATTTTATATTGATAGCATACGGATTACGGAACTCTATTTTTCTACGTGAACATAATAAACACTATAACGTTCAGATTAGATATAATTAAACTGATAATTTTAATTTATAAATGAAATTTGTTAATTGTCGCTATTTTATATATTTTGATAACGAATAAATAAATACGATTATTCGTATGAGTATCCTGATGAACATGCACTAATAAAAATACTAAGCACAAAATTGAATATACCAAATTAGTTCCGTCAAAACACTTCACGTATAATGAAGCCCAGATAGCTTGTATTAAGTGATTATAAACACTTATTAAAAACTGAATTGCGTTGATCTATATTTTAATGACCTTGAAAAATATCTTTGTGTCAAAACTCGATGCGGCTTTCAATTCTTAAACTAAAATCTATGACTTACAATAATGTTTTTCAAGTTCGTAAGAAAACTGCAATTAATTGAATAATGTCTAAAGGTGCTCTCTGTGTACTTATCTGCTTGAAATAATTCTTAGTAAAAAAAAATACAATCAAACTTACACGATTGCCTTGATTTGGTCAATAGTCAATATAATGACGCATTTTACACAAAATACAATATAGAATGTACTGTACGTCAATACATATTACCATTTCACCTCCACGACTGGTTCTTAGACATTGCATTGTATATGTACTCAACAATTTAAGTACTTTATATATATATATAAGTAATAAAGCCTTTTACTTTATAAGTAAATAACATTGACCAAAGGCATATAATTTTAACTTATATAACACTAAAAATAACGTTATCTAATTGTTACTAACTCTTACTTTTTTTTATACGTTTGTGAATACACACAATTTAAGCGATTGTCGTATGCTGTCGGTATGTCAATACATAGTCTATATGAATAATTAATTTATCAGAATATAATATATTACCTTTAACCAAAAGCATGATTTTACGTGGAGTTTTCAATTTATCGACCATATCACTGAGTGATGTTGCTCCAATTACATTTGTTCCCTTGGCTTCATTGTTTAGAAAGTGTGTTACCTAAAACATTTGTACAGAATTTATATTAATTGCTTCTATGATGTATGACCAAACACATTTATAAGTTATTGATTTTCATATTCTAGTTTAATTTTAAAATTTCAATTATTAAGTAATTTTTTCTATCATTTAAGCTCTTTATACGGGGTTGAATTGAACAAAAAAAAAAAAACATGTTATATCTGATAAGATTTTTCTGTTGTCATAAACATTTAAATTAATATTTCGTTCAATTTTCTAATAAAAAAGAATTTCTTGTGTAATTTCTATATATCATAAATCATAAGCATGATAAAAGTACCTTATCAACAGTACGATTGTATGCGCACACAATAAAACCATGTGAATCCATGTTCAATATCAAATTTTGACCCATGACGGCCAAGCCGATAAGTGCAATGTCAGCTTTTCTATTAAATTAAAATTGTTAAATGTTTTAGGGTTAATTAATTATAAATAAAAGACATATTTTTTTAATTATACTTACTGAGACATGTTTTCTAGTTCAGGTTATGAATTTTAAATACAAATAAGCTTAATAGAAAATTACGAATAAACTATTTTCACGGAAAAAACAAGACACTTGTTAACTCCAGCAAAATCATACGATGACTGATGAACATGAAATTACTTTTGGCTTTCAAATATATTGTTAAAGGTCATGCACATATACAAAGTCAGACATAAAATTCACACTAATAAAACGCCATGTAGTTAACAATTACACATAAAAATAGTACGGACTAAAACGGGGTCGTTGAATTAAAAATATATTATGATTATTTTATTTTGGTCATAGAAATGATTGACATCTATGATTTTTTTAACGAATTAAAATTCTAATTTAGTGCAGAAAGTTTAAGAGAAATAAAGTTTGTGGATAATTTAGAGATTTAGATAGTTATCAAGTAAATGAAATTACAAGAGGTTTAAGTTATTTTCTCTATTAAGTATTAATAGTAGGCACTTTTTTTTTATTATTTAACAATAGAATACAATGATATTCTTTATCATGCTTATAGTAATATAGATTATATACCTCGTTCAAACTATCATCATTTTTAAGGGTATTGGTATTTATTCCTAGTTAATAACTTCTGAACGGAATGTGGGATTTGGATAATTGAGGAAGGAAAAGTTTCGTCTTCAAAAATAAGTGGGGGTCCGTCTTGGATGATTTTTCTGTACGGCCTTCCATTTAGAACATATTAACCAAAACATAATACCAATACCAATAACAATAATGATAATATGAACGAGGTAATAGTTATAGTGAATAACGATGAAATTGAGAGACCTTACAAGATATGCCAAGAAAAGTTTCAGGTACAAATGACATAAACCATAGCTTAATACATCTTTCCAGTTTTCTAACGCATCAAGAATATTTTTGAACTACAGTTGAGACTAAAATACTGATAAATAATAGATAAATATAATTCAAATTAATTTAAGGACATTAATATCCCACATTTTATTATAACAAAATACAGTGCCACAAAAATTAGATGAAAATATAATCCAGGTAAATGCCTCTGCACAATAACAACTAAGATCAACTTGTGAAATAAATACTGAATCTACTTTACATTTAAATTTTCAATAACTAATTTATCTGTTGAATAAAGATGACCAATCACCACCTAAAATGAAAAATAAGAAATTAATTTCCATGCCTGATAAATCAATAAATTTACATAAAATACATTACAATCTAATTTGATTCAATTTCTTATAAGTATATAACCTCAAAATGAAATAATAAAACATTACCTGTCGACGGATAATATTCAAGTTTTTATTAGCATATTCTAATTGACCTTCAACATCCCATGGATTTTCCAAACTTTTATTACTTTTAAATGCATCTCGAATTCGTCTAAGTGCGTAATTTCTATTGGTAATTAATATAAGTTAAACAATGATAAATTATTGCATATATTATCTTAGGAAATATTATTCTCATATCATTTACCTATAATTGTAGGATTCAAACTTTTGTGATTCACGTAAAAGCTGTTTGTATATTGACAATACTTTTAATTTCGGTGCTAAATTTGTCATTTTTAGTGTGTTGAAATTATGTTTTGTTTAGGATTAGATATTATGCAATTATTCAAATAATTTTGTATTTTTAATAACAATTTAAATTACAAAATACAAATGCGGCTAACACTTATGTATATTGTTATATTTGATGTGTTTGACATTGACAGTTTTATTGTGCTCATGCTTATATTCTAGTACTGCACTTTATAGATTGGTTAAAATATTCCTAGAACAAAATAATTACGAATTTGTACTTTTATATGCGATTTTGTTCGATTTTGTTTTTTTTGCATTTTTATTACAAGAAAAACGGGCAACAAATTGTTTACATCCGTTTTCGTTGTCGGTTTTTTTGTTATACATTGCAATTTTGCGCTCTAAATGAAGTTCATATCATGTAACTTAATACAGACTAATCCCCCGTTACTTATTTTTTTTTTATTAGAAGCCTCTTATCAAGAATAATGAATGATGATATGGTTTTACGACACTCAAATGTACGATTTTAGATTTTCTTCAAAGTTACTCAGTGCACCGGGATTACTTGTATAAGGGACTACTGGTTTTATAAATTTAAAAAGCGACATATTTTGCAGTTATTCTTATTTCAGAGATGTATGAAATAATAATAATAATTAAGTAAGAAGAATTTTTTTTGTTATCTTTATTTTTATTTAAATTTTCATTTTATAATTATTAAACTAAAGAACGTTAAATCACTACTTATACATACAGTTCGTATTATGAAGCATGACTACATACATATGGTTGTACTGTGCGCGCATCACAGCTAAACTCTGTAAGTGCGAAAGAGACGAATATACAAAAAGTGTTTCATGCCTCATAATACGAGCTGTAGATATCTGATTTTTTATTCTCAGCGTTTCAATTATTTTTTACGGATATATTTTTAATAAAAGTACATTATACAATATACCTGGGCATAAAATTAGGAAAATTCATTACTGCAAATCCTGGCGAAGCCGGACCCGATTTTATATTTTTTCATTTACTAATTTGCAAATGCTATTGGTTTTGACTGCAGTAAAGTGGGAAACTATAATATTGCTTTAATTTTGAAACATAAATAAAATATGTAAGAATAAATTGATTTTTTGCAGTGATCGCTCATAATTTATAATTTTATATAAAAAATGATTGATTATTGGGAGTAATGAAACTGCTAGATTCCAATGTTTTTCTTTGATATTTTAGCTTTATTTTTAGGACGTCAAACCGAACCCAAATTCGTTTAAATAAAGTCAATAAAACTTAATAAAAATAAAAAGAATGGTTCAAGCTTCGGTTCAGGTCCACAGCGATAATTTAATGTTCCGTAGCGGTTCCGGAACGGATCCAAGCTATTTTTTTTTTCTGATGATTTTTTTCTATTTCTTTATAAATATTAGATTTTAATTGAGATGTTGTATTAAATAAAAATATCATTAATTTAAATTTAACACATCATATTCCTCTTATTAACTTTTTCTTGTCATATGAAAAGAAATTTTTGAACATCATCTGATAAGATATTCTAAGAATGGTCAGGCAAATTACTTTCATCAAAATAATCTAATAATCTTATTATAAATGAGAAACTTTAATATTTAACAAATCATTAAACTTAAGTACTTTTGATTTTACAAAATTATGCTAGGTTCGCACTTGATTTAGTTTACGCGTTTTTTTGAGTTTTCGCGTTTTTTTAATGATATTATTTTGTTTGGGTTAGTGTTTGTTCATTGTATTGGTTACATGTATGAACAAACAAAACGCGAAAACTCAAAAAACGCGAAAACTAAATCAAGTGCGAACCTAGCGTTACCGCTCTCCGTAATATTTATAAATTTTGTTTAATGAAAATATTATTTTTTTTAATGAAATTAAAGTATTAATTATTTTAAACTCGTATTAATTTACACATTATTAAAAAAAGAACCTTTTTTGACAAAAAGATGAAACACATCTTGATTTCTACAGTAAATGTTATCCTACTTACCAGTTAGATTGACTTCATAATAAGTATTGCGCAAAAATAAAAAAAAAGCAGGTGGACCCATTATCACACCGCAAAACTTAGCGGTTTGGGTCCAGAACACCTTATTAATAGCATTACCATGCAGATCTCTGATACTGAAGTTATTTTTAAAGTTTCTTATATGTATATTAATATATATTAATGAACAAATTGAACTTGATTCTTTAGGCCAAAGAATAATTATCCATATAGATTGTATTTACACTACGATCTACGACTTTTTTTTACTTATTTGCGAAATAAAAAAAAATTGAAATTGAAATTTTTCATGCATTGAATCATTTAAATTGAATTAGTTCATTTGAATAAGTAATATGCGAATTATTCTTTTGATTATAAATTCTTTTAACTAAAACAGTTTAAGAACTGATTTTTTCATAATTGTTATTACTTTAATTTTGTGATTTGTACACAAACATTTTGTATTTCATGATGGGAAGTGATATATATTCCATTTTTTCCTTTTAGATAGATATACTTTATTTCTATTTATAATTAGTTACTAATAATGGCACAATTTTCTTTAAAGAGTAAGTATAGTGCCATTATTTTTATTTAAATAGTTAGAAATTCGTAATCAATTATAACTCCGTAAATGTGTGTTACCTTGGAAATTGTCTGCTATCACCATGTACTTGGTCTAACAAGTTACCGTCGTTAGCTCTATTTGACATCTATTCCATAGTTTATTGTAAAATACAATAAACTTTGGGTTATAAGTAATTTGACAGAATTTCTGTTGTTTTATGAGCTACCAGAAATTTAAAAATGGATTACGTAAAAAAATAGTCAATGTCCTAAGACTGTTAAAAATATACATAAAATTGAAAAAATTCAAATTATTTCTAAATTAATTCAAAACAAGCTGCCATTATAATAATAATAAATTGTTTTTTATTTTTTGGTTTTTTTTTGTGCGTGCACTTTTGGAAATTGGGGAATATTTGCCCGGTTTTTTTTATTCTAAAAAAGCAGCTTTTCTTTTTAAAGAAGTAAAAACCAAATAATGTATAAATTAATTCTACAAAATTCAATTGAATTAAATTCAAAACATTCAGACTATATCAATTTTTTTAAAAGGGTCATTCGATACTAAACGGTAACGTAAGTTACTATGTTTTTTAAATCTCATATCTAAAATATATTTTTAATTCGAAAGTGATGTA
>JAABKK020024118.1:23277-42233 GCA_011634745.2 Catotricha subobsoleta | reverse complement strand
TTTTATTTTACATCCTACATATAAGAATCTACTTACTATTTGGTATTCCATTCAATTAGTCTTTCAACTTGTTTTTAGTACTTCACCTTTTTTTTTTTATAGTCAAACTAATGGACAAATTTCATTAATTAAAATTAAATAATTATTAAAAGCATCTTCGGTAAGGACGTACAGTTTTGGCTTTTCGCTTCTTATTTGGTTGAAAAAAAAATTCTACTCACCATATAAATATAATTAACCATTTAACTTCAATTTTGAAAAAAATAAGGTACTGGTTTCGTATTGTTGTTGAGTTTGAGGATGCAATTGTCGGATCAATACACCAAATGTTGCAGAGTTTTGTTTTCGTGAAAATATATATATATGTTTGTAAAAAAAATAAACCAATCCATTACCATGCGGAAAACCATACAATCCATACTAAAAATAATTATGAATGATTCTTTTTTTTTTTTAGTATGGATTGGTTATGGTATGGCTTCTGATAATGTCATAAACTTAGTATGTATATTTTTACGGTCTTCCATACTGACTCGATACTGAATCCATATTTAAATAAGTATGGTTTTTTTAATGAATTTTGCAAAAATTTTCAGTAGAGTTGGCAATTTGTGTATGTTATTTATTTAAAGTTTACTTTTTTATCATACTCTTTATCGTACATACTTTTTTATCATTTCCTACAAAAAAAAAACAACAACAACAAGCTGCTGATGCTTTTCTTGTTTATAGTAAGCCCTAGTGAAAAACCATACAAAACCGTACAAAATATTAACACTTTACCAACGAAAATAGTACCAATCAATCTTTACAAATCGATGCTAAATATGATTATTGATTCTTATTTTAGTATGTAAATAGTCTGTGATAGTGTGATTCAATATATTCAGTATTCAGTATATTTATTCGTATGTTTAGAGTCGAGTGCGGTTTTATATATGGTTATGATCTTTACTATAGTTTCACGAATTTCCATAATAAAATTAATACTAAATACAAACAAATTTGATTATGGATCCATTTTGACATCAGAATAGTTTTTGTATAGATATTGACACTATTTTCGTTGGTATGGATTTTGTAAATATTTTCAGTAGGAAGCATCAAAAAACAATTTTAATTTTAAGTTCTCTAAAGGAAAGGTAGTATCGTTATATAATCGAATTTCAAAGATCAAAAGATCGAGACGACAAGTATGTATAGGTATACGTATAGTCATACTAGTTTTTTTCATATATAAATTGCAACCAAAAATTGTGCAAAAAATGCTGCTGAGAATGGTAAGAAACACAAAGTCAAGAGCCACGTTAAACATAATCAATAGACCGTGTTTACCCGTATAGCGGTACTGTGAATTATTTCCTTGCGGATGAGTACAGATACATACCATACACAGATATTCGGAAAATATTCGATATCCGGAAAATATCCGTAAATCCGCATTGTTTTTAAGACCGTATATTTGTTTTACTGTTGTATTATTTCTATTAATACTTCATAATTAATTAAATAATTTTCTTTATCTAATTACATAATACGTAATTAATATGTAATAAAATAATGTTTTATAGTATTTTAAATTTCCAGGTTTCATTAAACGTATGTTACGCGGATATCGAATGGATACGGATATTGGTCAGATATCCGATGAATGCAAATATTATGCGGTTATCCCTAGAAATGAATATCCACGGATGTAGATATTACGGATTGCGGATGATAAATTACGAATTGCGGATTATAAAAGAATCGGATACGGATTGTTAAAATGTGTATCCATGCAGGTCTCTGGTTCAGACAAGGACTAAATCACACAATCTATAGTAAAAAAAAAAAAATGTCATTCAAATGTTTTTTTTTTTAACAAAAAAATTAAGCAAAATGAAATAGTAAAACGCAACATATTTTCATAAATTAATTTGTATTTCTCATTTTTTATTATTATTATTATTATTATTATTATTATTATTATTTCAGTATTGTACATATATATAATTATATAATTAATAATCACTATAATATTTAAAATAACTATTCTATAATACATCCCACATTTATTTAGCCATTATTAATCTAATTAATTAATTTAAGTTTTATATAAAATGTATTTACAATACAGCGCCTTCTAATTATAATTATTATTGTTTTTAACTGAAAATAAATAGAAAACATTTTTTGATTTTAAAATGATAACAAATTAACGAATTTAATTATTAATCGTCATTTCCTCACAAAGTAAATAATTTGGTTAATGACCAAAAAAAAATAAAAAAAAGTAGAAAACTAATTAACAATAATTTAATTTAGAAACAGCTCAAAATTAAATGCAAATGCTCTAATTACATATGAAACTTATAATAAAGGCAGTTTCGCAATGAACTAAATGGATTATTATTTGTGTGTGTAGTGTTGTTGTAGGTGTTGTGTTACCTCTACGAATTGCTTAAACTACATATTACTTTGCACATAAAAATTAACAAATATTCTTTTATTATTTTCACTAAAAGCATTTTAATTCATAAAATTTTACAAAATCCAATTAACCTTTAAGTATTTTATACATTTATTATTTTTTATAATTTAGTTTTTCACTATTTACAGATTTGTTTCATCTTTAATAATTTAATTTTACTTATAAGTTTTTTTTTTGTTGTTAAAAATATATAATGTATATAAGTAATACTGTTGATTATTATAAATAGTAGGTAATAGGTTTAGATACTTATATTGAATTTTATAATTATGTTGATGTTAATTAAGTGTTAAGCCGTCACATAAATAATTGATTATGGTTTTCTATTGTTTTAATAGATTTCATTCAACTTGTACTACATATTTCACGACAATCAGTTTATAAATAAATAACATATAATTCTAAATAGCGAATACCTTTATAAGTTAGTTGCACATTTACGTATAACACTTTTATTTTCATCCATTTGATTTAATTTTGCTTTGCGTCGTCAAAAAATCTCTTTTTTTTTACTTTCTTTGCATTTTTCTTTATGTTATGTAATATCACTATGCACTTTCAATTTAAATGTAATGGATGAAGAACAGTAAGTAACATATTGTTAATAACTAATTAGGTGGACTCCGTGATGATGGTGGATGTTGTGCTTGTGCTGGTATATGATATGGGCTGAATCGCGAAAAATGTTTAGCACGTGCATCGGGTGATGGTGAACCAGAACTAGATGGTGTTGTTGATGCGGGCGGTGGTGTACGAGATGATGCGGCTGCAGCTGATAAAAAACCGGCTGAAAGCTGAGGAGGCCATTGACCCTGCCATAAACCTAAATTCAATGCACCAAGATTTGGTCGCTGATACATTTGTGGCAGTAATAGCTCTGTGTATGGTGAACGTCCCCACATTTGTAAATGTTGACGGGCTTTTTCTAAAAGTACTGCAGATGCAGCCTCTGTATCTTGCTGAGAAAATTGTGACATTATTGGATCGGGAAATAGACGTAGAGGTGCTCTCAAATGCTGTTCTAATAGAAGTGCATCCATTGGATCTCTGGAAATAAACAAAAAGTACATGAATTAATTTTTATATCAAATTGGTACCGAATAAAGGGGATTCCTTACGATAAATGAGTGAAAGGCATTGGATATTTCACATATTTTAAATGTATTTCAAATTAAGAATTATTTTACATTTTTATTTTGCCGATGGATGTGCTTAATAAATTATATCGATACATTTATAGAAAATCATTAAAAAAAAAAAACGAGCATACCAAGGACAACAATCACGTAGACATAAAAAAAATGAAAACCAATTATACTGCACAAAAATGTTTAGGTCAAAGGTGTAATTATTTAAAACGAAAATCTAATCTTTTCATCTTTACCTTCTGCTACACAATTAAAGTACTTTTAACATCATCAATATTTTCTCACTTCTTCTGAGGCTGCTTCTGCTAATATTAAAAAAAAAAAAAAATACAAAAATACGATCACCAAGCCTTCATCATCAAGCATCAAACAGAACGAGATTCAGTTCAAGAGAAAAAAAATAAAACAAAACAATATCTCTAAGCATGAGAAGAAACTAAAAAAAAAAAAAAATTGAAAATAGTGATGTTAAGACCCAAACCTATAAATTTAACTAATTATACCGATGTTCAATTAACACCTAATTTTACATTGTATAGTTGATGATATCTTCAGTGTTTCTTTTCTTCGTTTTTTTTTCGTTGTAAGATAAAACACTGAACGTACCGGCCAATATTCACGTAGATATATAATGGGTTAAAAATTAAAGAATTTTAAGAACAAAAAGAATTAAAAACAAAGAATTTCATCGATTTTAAATTATGTTATGCCCAATACACCGGGGTATTGTGATTCGGTGTGTCTGCCTCTATTTATATATATTGTGTGAATGGCCATGAACATCAACATAAAGACAGCCAAATCGTTTTTATACAATAATAATAATTCACAAAAATTGCCTTAATTTTTCTTCTTTTTTTTCTTATTGAAAATAATTACCCAGTCTTAAAATACCAGAGTAGCATTTTGATTGTGGTGCAAAAATGAATAAAAAAAAAATCATAAAAATGAAATATGGTTGTGCACACTTTTATTGCTATAACTAAAATTTGCATCATTGATCTGAATGGGTTTACAGGTTTCCACAATGCTTATAACATAGCTGATGATGAAAACCGAAAAAAAAAAATTATTGTTTAGTTCGTTCCTAAATACACGTCTTTGTATCAAAGTAATACCGCTCTGTAATTTGTAGAGCCGATGATATAAGCTTCAGGGTCCAAATATTTCATATGCGTTTTTTTTTCCCTTTTTCGTATATTAATACCTTCTTCATCATATTATTATCAAACTTCGTATAAAAAACAAAAAAAAAAAAGAGGAAAAAAACAAAACGTTAAGGTAGGTGAGGTAAGGTAAGGTATAAGGTAAAGTAGAAGATACTCTTTGGCTCTGATCGTACCATATTATCGTAATATATTATTCAGATAGTATATATTACTCACACAAAGTGTGATCGCAGATAATTTCTTAACACCTCACATGTTTTAATGCGTTACCCTAATTATAGATGGTATCATTATTTTGTATAATACTTTATTTGGTATATTTAGATGGAGTGGCGGAATATATAAAACAAAAATTGCACAACATTCATATAATTTCTGCACGTGATGATTTCACCCAATTTAATAATGTTTTGACATGGAAATTCGTTGGGCTGTTGATTGTAATTGAGGGAAAAAAGTTTATTCAAAATAGCAGATACCATTAGATAACGGCATTTAAATTCTAACCAGAATATTGTAGATGCGAGCAAATTTTCAATGTTCTCCTTTTTTTCTTTTTTAAATATATGTAATTATAGTCCGGGTTGAGTATTAAGTTTGCGAGTCAAATGAAACTAGATTATTATTACGTGGTAGCTTGTCTAGTTGAAACATACCTTGCAAAAACTTATCCAATAAAGAAGAAATTAAAATACAAGTAACAGGAAAAAGTTTATGCTACTTTCGAATTTAAAATAAACAAGAGTAACTAACTATATATTAATTTATAATAACGAATAACGAATAAATTGAAAGTGTTGCATGTTCTACATCCAGAATATCAACAATAACAAATTTTGATGAATTGCAATGTGGGCTGGCGTGCATATTTAATATGGTTTGTATGAATTTTAAAAAGAGCAAACGTCCGCAGACGCTGACATGAATGTATTGTAAGTATGGAAAATTTCGAATTAAAGAAGTTGATTATAACAAAACGAATAGTTAGAATTAAATGTTTTTTGTGTGGTGTTGAAATTAATTAAATTAAATATGCTTAAGTAAAACAACGCATAAAAACTTACCTATCAAAATCGGTCAGTCTGGATGAATCTCGAAAACCTTTTGCAAATGGATTCGAATCGATTTTCAATTTAGTTATTAATTGATTTTGATATGCGGTCACAGCTGTAAATACTGTTTCTGGAAATACATATGTTTTATGATCAACGTCTTGTAAATCCTTTGGCGATAATGGTATACTTTGGCCAGGTGTTAAGCGCACCAAATGTATTCTAGGTTGATATCGATGCATAGAATTTAATACAATCTAAAAAAAAAAAAATTGCAAAACTTTATTAAATTATTTGGAAAATTTTGATATTTTTCGAAATATTATTAATATTTAAAAATATGATCAGAGGGCATGTGCAACGGATGCATCGTACAAAATATCATAAATTTTGCTTTCAATAATTCATGAAACTTTTTCCGTATATGCTTTTAAATAAATCCAATAATTTATGAATAATGGAAAATCCTTAGCCATTTATTATACTCTCGATGGCAATATAACCTAACACGATTTTCTCCTATATTGATTGAATGAACATGATTGAAATAAGCATTTCTTTTTCCTTTTTCTTTTTTTTTTTATTTTTCAATAAAAAATCTATTACTCTGCTGATACTCATATACACACCGATAGAGATTTCAAATAAAACCTACATATATGCAATGCAAGTATGTTCTTCTTCGTACACAAGCTACACACGATAACTCTGCTAAATTGTATATTGACTAAAATACTCCTGTCGATATTGAGAATATTGTTCTTGGCTGTTTTGTATAATATATACGAGTACATCGTTAGTCTTTACCTTAAAGCATAAGTAAAATTAATTTCTTGGTATTGTCTAGACAGGGGGTTGTTTGCACATTTTCCCAATCGAAATATATGGAAACACATACTTCACGAGATAAGCTATATTTATGTTACTTAAAGTTCACCCTCAACACAATATAGCAAAGTTTTCTTGTACACTATACGCACCAAATAATAAACTTCAAATAATATTTAGTGGGCTTACACTGGCTTTTAAATAAAATGCTCTGTTTCATATTGAATTTTATTGTAGAATATTTCAATTGTATTTGAGAATATTTCAAGCACATGTTCTATAAATATGTGTACGTATATATTGTATCCAATTTCTGGTTCTCCATATTTTCTTTATATCATTCCCCAATTTGCCAATTGTATCATATTTACTTCTTTCTTTCACTTATACTTAAGTAATTTTATTCAAATAGATGTTGAATGTAAAATTGTGTCAGTTAGGAAAAGTTTCAATGTAAATTATTGTTGGCTGTTTGGACTTTTGCGCACGAATATGGATTGCGATATTTCGGGTAACCTAGCAACCAATGACGCGCTATATTATCACATAGCACAATATATATACTAACATATATAAATGTAACATTGAATGAAATATTATTGTATAGTAAACCACATTTGTATATAGGATAGATAGAGGGTGGATGGTTGGCGTGGATATATTAAATTTATCACTATGATGGTTTGCACTTTCAGAGTTGTGAATGTGTTGTAAAATGGTGTGTTTTTATATTGTTTAGAATATTAAATAGGTCAATTTAAGGAAAATTTAACAAAAGGTGGTGTAGCGTATAGTGATATATAGTTTAGAATATTGAATGGAAATGGCATGAGAATTTTTATATAAAAATGAATAAAATATATTGTGCACACGAATGAGAAAGACAGATAGATATCGTCAACTCAAAGTATATATATTTATATACAAAAAGAAGAAAGAAAACAATTAACCATATATCATTTTCATGCATTACAAATTACAATATGGATGACATGGTTATTATTAATAATATGGTTATATATGTGCATAGCATATATATATATATATATATATTGTGTTGTGAATGATTGTTATGGTTTAAGTACATAATGATTATATTATGCTGTGGCTATATAAAGTTTCTATTTATTTACTGTATGGGACAAGGAATAAGCTAATAAATTAACAGAATGGAGGTGATAAAGATAAAATGTCAACATAAGCATAGAGGTTGGTAGACGGTAGAGAGATATTGTTAATTGCAAATAAACATAACAAAACACACACCGTATTGAATATTGTTTTGTTGAGTCTGTAAATGACACTTGATAATATATATATGTGGTTTTAGTTACAGTATCTCCATTTTACAAATTATAGATACGTGGATGCGTTTAAAATAATCGTTAATTTTAGTTGGTTTCTCGTCACAATTTACATTTTAATAATACTTATTTTTAACTATGTACATATTTTTAAACCGAACCAATCAATTTTTAATTAAAATCATTTCTTAATATTTCACAGAAATTATTTCATGATTTTTATTTCAAAATTCATAGCAATTTTTAATTTTTTGTGTTAGTAAACAAAAGTTTTCTTTTGAAAGAATTATTTTAAAGTAAAATCCTGGATATATTAGCCTATAATAAATTTATATCAATAGCTGGTACTTTAATTGTGTGTGTTTTTTTTAATTAATAAGCATAAATTTAATTTAATAATACGTTAAATTCAACAACAACAACAATAGCAATAAACGAAAGAATTAGTTTACCAGTTTAGCCAAACAATAATTTTATAATGAATCGAAAGATAATTATATAGGTATCATGTATCGGTCTGACAATGTCTGATGATAACCGACATGCGGACTGATTGCATAATTACTACTTTTTGAAATGAATAAGTTTTTTTTTTTTATTTAACATTAAAATCCCATTTAAGTATTTAATTATTTATTGTATTAATTATGAGTATATGCAAAATTAATTCATAAAAGAAATATATTGTGTTTTTTTTTTTTTTTATTGCCAATTGTAATTATAATGGATCGATCTCTTAAATAAATAATTATGTAATATTATTTAATAATTAAATATACGCATGGCGTGGGTGAAACGTATGTGAAGGTTTCCTTTTGAGATCACAAGCAGAGAAGTTAATGGAATTATTTTATTATTTGTGTCATAAACTCTATCTAGTGTAAGGGTGATAAGCATCAGCGAGTCGTAACCCACGAATCTTCTGTAAACCCCAGCTTTGCATAAACTTCAAATTCGGTTAAATTTGACTAAATCTTCAGTTTTATACATCGCGGGTTTTATGAAACCTTATCGCTCTAAGAGTATATATAATATACCTTATACTGTATATAAATGTATAGAATTTGCGTAATACGTTCAAATTTTATGCAAAGCATATATTCATATTCAAAAATATGCGTTTTTTTCATATTCCTTAAAATATTTCCTACACTCTGTGTATTATATGATTAATTATTTCAAAAAGAATACATGTAAAAATATGTGAATTTCTATAACCTTGGGTTGACTCAAGTTTAATAAATATTTTAGAGAATCGTTTGATATTACAGAGGATCGTTTATTTAGCGTTATATTTATTACGAAAATATACTTTAAAAAGTATAAACTTATTCCAAGCTTGAGTCTGATTTTGTATACATTTAAATTTCAGTATAGCGCACAGCGTAGCGATGTTTAATTATATTTAAACAATTTAATTATTTTCAAAATTACAATAAAATTCTTATGATTAACTCTATAAATAATATCCAACCGTTTGTTTTCAATATACATTCATCCTGAAATTAAGAACTACACAAATTATATTTGGTTTTTTTTTTATAAGTGTAACCCTTCCTATTCATTATATACGTAAACAAATATTAAAAAAAATATGTATATTTATACACACACAAAATTAATTTGAAACAAATTGCTAAGATTATTAAGACATCGAATAGTAATTATGGGAGAGGGTGAACTTCTGCATATAAATAATGAAATATTATGCAATTGATATAATACTTGAATCTATAGAAATACATGTATGCGCGATTTATAATAGAGGGTTATCATCTATTCTATTTAATTTTTATACAAATACAAATATGCTGCTATTACATGAATAATAAGTAATATATCGAAACCATAGTTGGTATACGCTATTCATTTATTTGCATAATTTTTATTGTGTAAATTGTTTCTACTTGCTTTAAAACTGTTTTGTTTGATTTTCTGAAGTCATAAAAAAAGGGAATTAAACTGTATCATTAGAAAGTACAATGAAAACGGTTGCACACAACCTCTACTTATATTGTAATTTTTGAATAGATTTTGTACTCTATAATATTTCCGTTCAGATGGTATAATTTCGAAAATTGCAAAAATGAAAGAAAAACGAAAAAAAATTGTGTATGGTGGTAATAACAGAGAGCTCGAAACATAGGATAATATAAAATTCATAAAATAAATACTTACTTGTCCATTTTTATCCATTTCATTATTGGTTAATTTAACTTTTTCAAATGAAACAACTTGTTTACGTAGCACTTCAGCACTTATTGGACTATCGGGATGAGAATATAATCGGGGAGGTGGTGGTGGATCGGCTTTACCAGCTACTAACCATGATGAACGATGATATGCATAACGGTATCGTCGACAGTCTACAGCAATTATATCTAAAAGTACAGCATATCGATCAGCTGGCTGCATTAATCGTAATGGTCCAGAAAATGATACTCGTAATGTTGGAAACATTCGTCTGTAAATCGAATCAAAATGAAAATTCGGTTATTTTTTTTTATAAATTCATGTAATATTTATATTCGAGGTAAATCGACGAAATTGGAAAGTAGAGATTTTTATTAATCGAAGAAAATAATATTACCAACTAAGTATGGAAAGAGAATATAGAAAATGTTTTTAAATTAATCGAAATTTCTACAAATTAACAAAATATGGAAATCGCATTTTATTCGGTCAGAGACAACAAATAAAAAAAAATACATATATATTTCATTCATTACCTTTTCTGGCTGACTTATGCACCGGATGTAATAACAATTACCATAGAACTAAATGGACTCTTTTAAAATATCTAGAAAAATTATGATATCATATTTTCGAATAAAAAATACATTTATTTACTTTAATAAAAACCGAAAAAATATTTTTATTTTTTTTTTTAATTATTTATTGTGCCCATAAACAGAAACATAATAATGAATATTAAATACAACAGAATTTTTTTTCTATATTTTACATAAAATTATGAAATGAATACATATCATGCTGATATATATTATTATATTTTCTATATTTACTTTCCTACACACAATTCACCGTCTTAACAATTTATCTGATTGTTATCTAGTACGAGGTATAAACCTGCGAACATGGTCGGTTTATATTTTTATTTTTTTGTTATTTTCAATTTTTTGAAATAATGCAATAATTGCAATGTAAGCAATTTTCTTTATGCAAATGGTTAATAAAACGCTAATGCTGTCTATGTATTACATTTATCGTTGCTCAGATTGCAAACTGCTAAATACAGAGTTGCATTTTTGAAAATGTTTTTAAATCGTTTCATAAAAATATTATTCTAACACCTAATAAAATTTCTACAAACACGGCACATTTCCTCTGATGATAAACATCCACTGATGATGCGATAGATAAACTATTGCAATTTAATGAAAATAGAAAAAAAAAAAACAAATCATTTCGTTTATAAAATATGTGTGTGTGTGTTGGCCCGACTCTGTTATGTGCAAATTACCCTTTTTTTTCTTTTTTTTTTGTTTTCCCTGGAATTATAATGTTTTGCTATTGTAACATCCACAGTGTAGGTAAGTACATATAAATGAATACGTCCTAATATAATAAATTATATAGCTGTGCATTGAACATTGACGAAGCATGCAAATCGCTCATTAGCAGCAAATATAAGATAATTGTCACTTTGTGTTGACATACACGAATAAACATAACATGCGTTGTTATTCACTCAATAGGAACTCATTCATATTACTTATTTGATGGTTTTATACGTTTTTCATTTTAGTTCTGTGTTGTTTTTTTTCTCTCGAATTATAAAAAATTAACAAACAATATATATAGACGTGTTCAATAAGCATATATTATATATATAGATAGATAATAATATCGTATCGCCGCATTGTACAACAAAAATATTATTAAATATAGGTATAAATTCCTGTTTGACTGATTGATGATTATAAATTCCAGTAAGTTAATATTAGTGCGGCGGCATATCAACTTTTCACGATGTGCTTTTATTATCATCATTTTCATTTTCATATATCATTATTTCTACTAATTTTTTTTTTCTTTTTATGTCATTTCTTTCATTAATTTACATCGCGTTAGATTTTTTAGTCTCTTGCTTTTATAGTTAGTGAGTCATCGGCTCTACCAATTCAATAATAAAAAGATACGATAGAGATACTATACATATAGTGCTTGGCCATAATGTAATTATGCTTGTGTGAAGCGAAGAAAAGTCAAAGTAATGAGTCTAAAATGATGTCGTTAAAAATCATAAAACATAATAAATGTTTCAATGTAATTTGCTTGATATACTATAACCATTCATCTATAATCATATTCATACATATTCTTCTACTTGATGTTCTTCTCTATATATATACAAATTACAGTTAATACCTATTGATTTTGACTGGTCAATATAAGAAAAACCTATTTGTAATAATATACAGTTTGTAAGCGTGCACACACAATAATAAAATAAGTAAATGCTATGAACTTGAAACAACAAATAAATAAATACAAATAGAATTAAATATATTGTTTTCGGTTGAAGAAACATATTCGCAATTTAGTGCCTACAATAAATTATCATTTTTTTTTTTATACAGTTTTTATGTTCGATTCATTTTCATGTTACCAAATTATGGGCAATATTTTGTAGTTTTAATTTTCCTGTATATAAAGTCATGTTCTTTCATCAATAATTTGTTACGGTCATCTAGTTTTTTTTTTTTTTTCTTTAAAATATTTTTAAAATAAAAATAGAATAAAAATATCACATATTTCTATTTTCACATATTTGGTGAAAAGGGCAAAATAGCAAAAATGTTGTGTTAAGATCTATTGTTAAATTAAATGACATGACTTTGCATTCATCCTTCACTTTTATGGTTATCGGGGCACCCCCCTTGGCGTTTGTGTTCACAAATTTTAAGACAATTATATCGAAAAACTGATCAGTGGGATATTTTTAGAGATTTTTCTGTCAATTGATTTTTTTTTTTAAAAAAATGTACATTGTCACTCTTAAACAGTTTTGCAGGAGGCTTTTGTATTCTTATGCGGGTTGCATCCATTTTCATTTAAAAATATTGAACGTAACTTAAATGTAAATTTAGTGATGAAATGTTGTTTAACTTAATTTTTACTTGGTTACGTTTTCATATCTTCAGGTCCTTGCAGTGCGATTCGTTTTTTCTCTTTCGAATATTGTACCTGCAGCAACTGCATACAAAATTATTGAAACTCACCACCTTACAGTCATTTTTTTTCGTAATTCTTTGCTTATGCCCACTATTACACTTCATACATTTCGGTGTACATTACAACAAACCAAACTCATAATACTGTTGTTTTTTTGTTTGAGTTGTTACATTTTAATTTAATTTTATTTTTTTTTATGATTTTTTAATAGTCGAAAAAGGCCACACACAATCATGATTTTCGTTTAAAGTTTTTATGTTTATGTTTATGTTTTGTTCTTTTTTTTTTTTTTGGTTTTGAGAAGTTAAAAATTTCCGTGTTAATGCAATTTAAAGATTTTATTTGTTTGAAAAATAAAAGAAAAAAATTACTTCCCTCATTTAACAGATTTATGTATGTCAGCACGTTTATAAATGTTTAATGTAGACCTGAGGTTATTTTTGATAATTATCATATGTTTTTTTTTTCATACAAATTAGGTGATTTAAGTTGATGAGCAGAGATTGAAAAATGTTTCAATTATTGTCGTTTTGTAATTTTTTTTCCATCATTATTAATAGAACAACTATTTGACATTTAATGTTTTACGAATTAACCGATTGCTTTGCATATAAATTTATAGTTAAACCATTCTTATGGAAAACAAAGCATTGCACAAAATGTATAAAAGTAAAAACATCCAACAATCGATGAACAAATTCTGATAATCGTTTTATCCATTCAGTGTACTACTGCTCTGAATGCTGTCGCCCGAAAGCTAGTGAGTGTCTAGGACTAAAGTAGTAAGCACTAGAGAAACATTTCTGGAAATATACAATTCAGAGTTAGTTGAAATGTTCATGTTCGTCTCCGAAGTTATTAAAAATGAATTCAATGAAATCGACGTAAAAACTTTCCGCCTGTACTTCTTTTTAAAAAAAACAACAACTACAACATCAAAAACCAAACTAGCACAGGCCATATACCCAAAATACCAAATACTATAACGACATAATTTTCCTTTTCTTTTTTCTTTTCATTTTTTTTTTCTTGAAATAATTTCTTATTTTTATTGAAGAATATTAAAAAAAAAAGCATTTATAACTCAATTTATTTATTACCATGTTATTTCGATGTAATGAGACTCAGATAGTTTGTGTATACAAAAGGAATTATCGCCCTCTAATCAAAAATCACTCATCTGAATTATTTACTGACCACAATTTTGCGGTTCTTCTGGAGCCCAAACCAGTACGTCATTTTTACCTACAGTAAATATATATGAATTGCTCATTTAAAATGTATATTATTTTTTTTTTTTCGTCTTGTTCTTTTATAAGTAATGCCTTATTACATATTTATATTTATATTTATTTATTTATTTATTATTATTATTATTTTTTATTATTATTTTCAGCTTTTAATCGACAATAAATATAAAATTACATCCCACATTTTTCTTATATATAAATGAATGCCTGGCATTGCTATATATGCAGATTATATGCATATTAAGGCATATATATTATAATAACAGTCTAATTACTAAAAATTACCCATGTTATTATTATTATCATGTTCGTCATGTTCGTCATGTTTCTTTTTTTTCTTTTTACTGAATATTTTTTTTCTTTTTGTTTTTAAATCTTTTATTAAATTATCACATTTTATACGCATATATATATGATGAGAATATTATGTTATATAAAATGAAAATCTGCGCGAGAAAAGTGCCTCAAGCATTTTGTTCAATTTTATTATTGATTGCTGTTTTATAGAGGCCAACAAAACCGTTTTTTTTTCTTTTGCTTTATTATTATTATTTTTGAAGTAAAATGTTCAGCTCATATTTATCGGCTTCTGCCAGACGACCAGAGACTTTCATTTCTGCTTAAAATATCCCACTCATAAACAAAACATATACCTATATTGTATATAAGTAGTTATAGAGGGAATATATATATATATTCGTTTTGTGTTATTGCGTCAAGGCAATATCGTTTTTATATATTAAATCCTTTTAACACAATCATTTTCATAGATTGCATATAATCTGTGCGATAATTTTCATTCAGTTTTATTTCATCTCTTCTTCTTTTTCATTTTTTCTTCTTTTTTTTTTATTGAAGACATCAAACAGATGGAAGCTGTTATGTATATGGTCGAGTCTGATTTTTTTTCTTCATCTTTTAAACAATATATAAAATAATAATAATAATTGTGAAAACTTACACTGGTTTCAATGAAAAATAATAAAAAATACATTAAAAGTGGATAAGAGAGTAGCTCTGTGTATGCGGCGATACAATGAGGTATTAATATTACACCATTATTTTTTATTATGTCTGAAATGCGATTACCTACACAAATACATCCCCATCAACACAAAATTGTTTCAATTGAGGAACAAACGAAATACTTACTCGCGTATATGTATTAAAATAAATGGTACAATATTAAATTTAAAACAGATCGCGTCTTTAAACCAAAAAAAACATTAAAAGCGGTTATTTATGATATCTTATCTCACATGTTAATGCGCAAGCCTGCATTCTACATAATATAATGTGATCGTATTTAAGATTACTAGTAATTATATTAAACGACGAATGGGTAGCGCGAGCGCGGTAAATTTAAGTGATCTTTATTTATTACTTCTTCTTTTTCTTTTTCTTTTAAATATATGTAAAATGAAATATTTAAACAACTTATTTCCGAAATAATAATTATCATATTTTTATGTGCATTACGATGTTTTTGTATCCGTGTCGCATATCCTTCAAAATTATTTCATTGTTTTTTGTTTGATTATATTTATGTGCGATATTAATTGAATGTTGCTTGTAGAGTTGGTGGGTATGCGAAGAATACATAATATGTACATATTTCTAAACGCAAACAGCCCTGACATACAGCATATGGCAATTTCTACCTTTAACAGAATTGAACATTTCTATTTGATTTTGATTTTTGATTTAGTTTTTTTGTTCATTTTATGGCACAATTCAATTGATTTTCGGTTTGACAGGTTATTTAGCGTTTGCTTTATTATTTTCATGGGTAATTTTTGGTTGTTTTCTTTCTGAAATTTATGTGGCAAATAATTTATATTTGAAATAAATCACATTTCTATCAATTTGAAGTTAAACCGTTTCATATTTTTTTACCTGCAGACAGACATTTGTTTTCTAGCTATCTGTAGAATCAGTTATTTATTTATTTATATCTATAGATAGAAGATTTATATGCTAATGGTTTTGTGTTGTTTGCAAAACATCAGTGTGGTTACATATATATATGAACATTCACAGTTATACATGTAAATAATTCAATCAATTTAATGTTATAATAAAATAAAATATAGTTTAATGTTATGTCACTTTTTGACATAAACAAACCAGGGATATAAAATATATTGTTTTCTCAATAATACAAAATGCACACACACTCACACACAATACACGAGAGATTTATTAAAATATCAATTTCATATGTGGCATGGTGATGTTTTATTAGTAACCCAAACAAAATAGAGAAAATAATAAGGAAACATTACGGTTTACGGATTATAGAAAAATATTAGCATATATTTACATATAAATATTGACTATCCGGTATTTATATAGAATCGACATTATTCAATAGCATTTTGTTAATAATTTCATTGTTTTAAGAATTGAATTGTATTGACAACCGATTTTTATTAAGACTTAGAGATATTATTTATGTTTTATTAACATGAACATGAACAACAAACTCTACCATCATCTCAGAATTATATATTTAAAATGTTGAAAATTTAAACATTGCAATTTAAGTTTTAAATGGTCGAAAATAGTTGTTTCAGAAAATTTAAGTATTCTAAGCGTTTGAGTTTCAATTCTAAAAGATATTTTTAATAATAATTTAAACTCGTAGAAAAATCTTAGGTTTTTAGCATTAATTTTACTAAAACTGAAACTATTTTTGCCTCCATTTAATTGAGCCACTAAACAAATAAGTGAACCTTTTTGAAATAATTTCAGACATATCTGCACATGAACAATTTTAAAAGCTAAATGATATGCTTCTGATACAAAGTCGCACCGACTTTTCTGAAATTATTTCGACTAGAAGATTATTTTGATGGCTCATTTGTTTCTTTAGTTGGCTCGAAATAATTATAATTATTTTCGTCTCACATTTATTGCACTGGTTGCCAAATCAAATACATCCGTTTTTTTTTTTTTGTAGTGCCACTTTTAGGACTGTAAGCATGAACGAATGTAGTGTCGCTATAATTTCAAACATCGTAACTGACCATTTTAACATTCTGAGTAAATAAACAAAACTTAAATTACTCTCTGGAAGAAACAATGCAAAGAAGAAGTAATTTGGGTCAAAAATTTAAAACTATTATTATTTTCTTGATTTTAAAACGCACTGCGTTCACAATAACTTTAGCCAATAAAATCAATATCGAAAATTTTGTAGTTACGATGTTTGAATTTATAGCGGCAGTGTAGTCCCCGAATCTCGTGTAACCTCCACTTTTCATAAACTTCAACTGGATTAAACTTTTCTAAACCTTCAATTTCATATCAATGGGTTTCATGAAACCCTATGCAGATGGATTTCACGAAAACCAAAGTATAAAACTCAAGGTTTATTTGAATTTAATCGAGTTGAAGTTGTTTATGGAAAAGTTAGGATTACAAGAAATTTTTAGGGACATTAGGATAAATGGAATTTATTGTTAATTTCAGGAAAAATACTGATGAAACTAGAAATGGAAATTTACGTTTCTTTAATTTTAAAGGAAATCGAAAAAATGGCGGTAAGTATATCTTAAACAAATTATAGCAAACCAGACTGCGATAGTTAATAAAAACTTTCAATCTTTCTATTATCACATTGTACATGAAATTTACACCAATTTGCAATAAAAGATGAAAAAAAAATTGTTGGCAATTTATAATAACAACGTGGAAACAAAATATGCGTTAACCATTAAAATGTACGCAAGAGTAAGCTAATTAAATAAAAAAAAAAAAAAACATTCATACATACATAAAACTGTAACACATTTTAAGCATATGATTCTGGTAGAATAAAATAATGAAATTAGAGAGTGCCTTTTTAACTATTTGATATATTCAAAACTACTAGCAACGATATCATATAACAATGTTTATAAATTGAATATATTTCAAAAGGAAAATTAATTATCATTATTATCTTTAATAGAAATCATAAAATCTGCAAATCATCGCACAATTAAAACTACTCCACGAAACAAAAAAACAAAAAAAAAGCCTTTGAACGAGAACTTTTTTTTTTTTTTTTTAAATTATAATTAACTATTATATGAAATGAACTCTAATCAACGAAGCGCAAACGACTTATAAGAGCTTAATAAATTTTAAGAAGGCGAAAGATATATTGAGCTAACCATTCAACATATAATTTCTATAAAATACCTAATTTTAACATTAAATACAACGATGATTATTATTTTTATGACTAACTATGGACGATCAAGGTGCAGAGTAGTTATTCATATACATATGAGTAAGTGGTTGATGTTATTTCTTTTTTTTCTTTTTATAGAAATGAGAATGGTGTGGACATTTAATGTCACTGTTTAGGTTTACATATATTTGTTACATATTTAGCCCGGGTACAAACTGAAATAAAAGAAACAAAATAATAATTTATTGAGTTTTAAAACAGCTGTTTAGAATACCGATTATCTTAATAAATATGAATTATTATATCTTTTTATTTTTATTTCTTTAAATTAAATGATAAATTAAATGATAAAT
>JAABKK020024118.1:11088-23177 GCA_011634745.2 Catotricha subobsoleta | reverse complement strand
TAAATTAAATGATAAATTAAATGATAAATAAAATGATGAAAAATATTACATTTTTAACATGCGCATAAACATGTCAAGTATTAAATTTTGCTTTTTTTTTGTTCCTTTATCCAGTGTGTAGTTTTTCTTTTTTTCACGTAATAATTCCATTATCATAAATTACCAAATTAGATTGTGCGTGCTCATAAAATATGTTTGCATATTACAATTTGCCTATACAATAATTTATTGAGCGCTCTTTTTCTTCCTATATAATAATAATATGTTGAAATTATGAATATATGACTGGTAATGGTTGTTTTAATGTACATTCGAATAACGAATTAATTTATATGGAATTATATTTTATGCTGTACACGCATTTTGTTCGATATCACACTTTATATTTTTATAAAGATGGATTTAATGATATATCAATTCCATTGTGATTCAAATGGATTCGGATTATTTGTTTATGGAAAGCTAGGAACAGGAAGTAATTTACTTCTCAATGGAAAATGTTATCTTCGGTATTAAAGTTTATGAAACCAGAAACCACAGACGGATGATTATGCAATGTACTAAGCGCCTGAATGAGATACGACTGATTATCGAATTAACAAAAAAAAATCGCCTCCGCCATAAACTAGTCAAGTCAATTGTGAACGACCGACACCCCAATTCAAAATTTAGAAGCCTCATTTAATTCCCAAAAAAAATTACTTTGCCTTCAACTAAAACCAATATAAAAAAAAGAGCTTTGATGAAAAAATACCCATTCATCAGAATCCACCATAATATTAACAGAAACGCAGAAAAACCAGTTGTACATTTATACATATAATCGTTATGAGAGTCGCGCACGATATACATTTCGTTAATTTTCATAATACATAAATTAATTAGAGAACCGATTTACATGTTTATCAGAGTATTCCGATTTCATTTCATTTTGTTTCTATATTATTTTCTATTGAGTGCGGGTATATAACTATAACTATAACTATATATATATATAGGAAAGGTAGGTGGCATCGCGTAGTAGATAAATTTCTATTATATATATATTTAAATGTTGAAACATATTTTGTGAAAAGACAAATTAATTGTTGATGAAATGACAAAATGTTTTCTATATTATGTTATAAATGAATTGGCAAAATTTTGTATAATTATTTAAATTAACAAAATTCAAGTTGATATTCACTTGTATGAGTTTTGTTTTTGAAAATGTATAATAGCAAGGAATATAACTAGATTGTCATGATGGCAGGTAAAATTGTTAGGTAGGTAGTTTTAATTAATTTCTTGTTTACATAAACAGACGGTGTGATAATTAAAATTGTATGCGATTATATGAGCGAATAAATTTATAATGATCGCGTTATACGTCTGTATATATTGTTTTGTGAACATCATTATTTATATAAATTCAACTCATTGTTAATGATAACACATAAAAATAAGTGCGGAGATGTATTTTAAGTAAAATGATCGTAGAATTTAATGGATTTTGTTAATTATAATTTTTTTTTGGATGGCTTAAAATACTTGAAGATTTTTTATATAGAATATAGATACGTGATTAAGATGGAGATGCTGCTAAAAAAAAATATTCTACGTTTTTTATAAAAATTGCACAGCGTATCCGTACCGCACGCACACCTCTATCTCTTCAATTCACATCGAACAAAATCATTCTCTATCTATTGCAGAAATTAATCACATAAACCTAAAATTTATCTTTCATTCATTCATGACCAATAATTTTTAAAGTGAATATAAACACAAAACCAGATTTTAAACATTTAAAATGCCATAATTCACTTTAAGCACAACATTTACAATCACATAAATAAACATAAACTCTCTCATACACAAACATTCCCGATTATCCCAAATGAAGAAAACCCATTTCCAATAATCATATTTATTATTTATTTATTTATAATTTATATACAAAACACGCACAATCATAAACTTTCTGATTCTTAATAACAATTCACAGAACAGTTAGAGATATATATTCATTTCATTAATATTATTGTAAACGCCCTTTGTCAAGTAGGCCAAAATCCCTTGAAAATATGTTTATAAATAACAACAATAATAATATATTATGATAAAAACCGAACAACGCAGCAAACAAAACAAAAAAAATAAAAATAAAATAAAATATTGTTGGTAAGGTAAGTATGCGGATAATAAAGAAAAATCAACAATATAATAAAAACACGACAATCATCTGCTTGTTTATATCGTCTCTATTCTGGTCGATCCGGATGGTGTGTGTGTGGTGGGTATATATAACATGAATATAATGGTATTAATAACAAAAGGTAAAAGGTAGAATGTGTTATATGGTTACAATAATGCACAAGAGGACAAGAGAGTCTATATTAGATATGCCAATGTTGCGGATGTTAAATAATTTTTTTTTTCTTTTTTTGACTCGTCTCGGATTTGTTTGTTATTTGGTGTTGTGTTGTTATTAAATATTATTGTAGTCTATGATACAGAATAGCAAATGCCAACAGCTATCGAAATAGTTTGAATAAGAGCGTAATTTAATTTTTGTATATTTATATAAATGTATATATATTTTACTGGTCCATATTGATTTGCCATTCACACATTTTATATTCTATTTGGATGGGGTGAAATTTAAGATAATTTTTTGTTCGTTCTGTTCGACTGTAGGGACAAAATGTTTGTTATAAGATCGCGAATAAAACTAGTTAAAAGTTTTATAATTGCGGTATTGTTACCTATCAATTTATTGAATTAAAGGCCACATGATTTTAATATTCTTCTGGTTGCATAACAGCGGTTTGTTAAATTCGTTACGTGGCTCAAATATAGTCACATGAATGTCAGTTAATATTTCTTCAGAACATTTTTTTTCCCATCGGTATGAAGACGCGCACGAACTCACCAAATCAAATTGCAATTGAAATTTTTTTCATTCGAAAACTAAAACTTAACAATCATGAATAAACCAAATCGAAAACAACGAAGCAATTAAACAGCTCAAATATTAATGTTCCATTTTATAAAAAATGAAAATCTATTGAGATGCTGGTTCTTTGAATACAGTCATATCGGCTATGCATAATTTGAACATTCGCTGTACATAAAAATGCATAAAAGTTTCTTGTATTTGAAACTTACCGTTTCATTCGATAAAACCATTAACAAGAAAACTTAAAGAAGCTCATAAAAATCTATACGGTAGGTGAACGCTGGTAGCATTGCCGCACAAATAACAAAAAAAAAATGGGTTTGAATGAAGAAACGCTCAATTTACAAAATCGTTAAAATGATTTAAAATGCAAAACAATATATTTTTATATTTATTAATAAAAATTTCATTTTAAAATACGGTTTATTATAAATAAACAGCGAAAGCATAAGCACCATTTATAACCTTTGAAGGATAACTTTATGCGGTTTGTTATGCAATTAAGATTTTTTTTTTTTTGTTGGCGCCGTTTACATTTTATATGGTGCTGCATTTAAAAATTATTATGCACCAAAACCGAGAATTTATTATTCAACAATATGGAGAAATGAAATATCGTTAAAAGAAATATCTACGCAATTACGAATGTGGTAAGTGGTTGACAGAAGGTGAGAGCCAAAGATCTCTGTGAAATAATATTGAAGAGATCCATAGCAGAGACAATTTATATAATAAGCGATATTATTTCTGATTTTTTCATTTGAATTAATTCAAATTGCTACCTAAATAATAGAATTTAAAATTAAATTAAGTGAAGCATACTAATTTCTGTTTTAACATGCGCATTTCAAAGCATTCATATAGCATTACCTAACGATTAATAAAATAAATGCTTATGTCATTTTTATGCTTACATATATTGCGAATGCCTTCACCGTTAATATTATATGTTGGGGTGAAGAACTCTAATCACACAATCTACGTTTCCTAATTGGCCACCTATCTAACGGCAACCATCAAAACAATATGCCTAAGACCTGAGCAAAAACAACCCTACTTAATAAAAACCTCATAATAATATAATATAAATGATTCTTATTTATGCCTTCCAGATATAAAATGTAAGCTGGTGCTGTGAAAATATATTTGCCAAATTTATAAGATTTCTGGATAACATATTTATTATTCATTTTTTTTTTTTATTTTGGCTTTAATGCAAACTTATTGGATAATTATGGCGACTATATTTTCATATGATATTATTTAGGAGACAATGGAAACGTGCAAATATAATGAATTATAAATATTTACCTTCCGGTTTTTGTTATTATCATTTCCGTGCCTAATTCATGAAATTTATCCCATAATTCTTTTGTCTCTAAATGACATTGAACAGGATTTAAATCATCACAATTACATGAACCTGATAGTCCTAGTTTTGTCTGTTTAAGATACAAAAGAGAAACAAACAAAAAAAAAATTGGTTAAATTAATGTTAATGTTACGTACTTTTACAATCATTACTAAAATCATAATTAAACAAAAAAGAAAAAAAAAAGAAAATAGTTTTTGATAAATTACCTGAACTGGTTCTGGAGATAGTCTGTCTTCATCTGAAGGACAAGGTGGCGATGCTAATGATGCTTGAGACGTTCTTTGTGTACGAGATGCTGTCTCTGAGTCACTGCATTGTTCTACATCAACATCAACGTCATCATCGACTTCATGATATCGTTCAACTGACAATGGACCTGCAGGAATGTAAAAAGAAAAGATGATTTTTATTAATATTTGTGGTTTTAGTCATGACGTAAATGAAATTAAATAATGAAAAAAAAAAAAATCGACTTGTCAAATGAGAAATGAGAAAAATTGTAAGTAGTTGCACATTGCACTCACTGTCTTTGATGTCAGCTGATAAAGCGTGTGTGGCATGTCTTTTGATTTGATATAATAACAACAACAACAAAAAAGTCTTGTTCTTTTCTCCTAATTCTTTTTTAATAAAATAAATGTAAAACATAAAATTAGTCACGCGAAAATGTAAACATATTATGCGATAATGAAAATATTGTTGTTTGTTATAAGAAGTAAATTTTATCGCACATAGTTTAAGAATATTGCATTCTTTTGTTTTTATGTTCTCTGTTAATAAATTTTATACACGAAGTTGTTTTTTAATATTATAAATCTAATTGCATAAAATGTTATGCGGAAAAGAAATATAATGAAATTGGTTTACTTATATTTTATATATAAGTGTTCAAAAAATAAAATTCCAATAAATTTCCTTTCATTAAGATTTTGTTTATATTTTATTAATATTTGTTTGTATTTGCAAATATTCTACAACATGACATAAATTTATAAGTCCGTAAGCTCCATAATTGCTATAGTAAAACAATTTCACAAAAATATAATTTTCTAATAAATTTAAAAATATAATTATTCAAAGCAGCCAAGAAAAAAAAACGCATTTATTCTATAAAAGATTCAGATGCGTATTTTTGATATTTGATATTTTGACAAATAGGAAACGTTACCGTTACACGCTAATAAATAAAAACTCGAAAAAATATGCTTAAATTTAAATGTCTATAATAGTTTTAACTTAGTGGATTTTGGTCTCACAACATGCTCTTAATAATCAATCTATCAAGATTAGAAATTATTAGGGTAAACAGGTTGTTTTATTGAAAATGGTAATTTATAATTGTTATTATTTACATTAAGACAATTGGTCGCTTACAGCATTCACCAATGATTGATCTTAAAAAAATTATATTTATTTGTGAGTCAGTGACGGATTAATTGTAGTTGGGTCCCCTGACCCTGACACAAGCAAGCGAAAAATTAAGGATATAGTTATTTTTTTTTCTTTGCTCTTTTTGTTCAAAGGTCTTCGTGGGAAAATAAGGACTTCATCCAGTAAAAAGATAAAGCGTATTGAAAACCATTCTACCTTAAAAACATTATACTAGCAACCTTTTATCATTAATGTCAATAAGATTAGCGTTTTTTGTGGTTCAGCTTGGCCTGGACCTGAAACCCTGAATCAGAATTCTTTCACATATACAGAAATTACGCGGTACTGTAAAATTAGTTCCAATATTTGACCAAGAACTAATGCTCAAATAATTTCGAAATACATTTAAAAATATTTTTTGATTTTATTTTAGAAGATTTGTAAAAGTTTTAGGGTTTTTAAAGTGTGGCTATGAGTTTTAAAGGCTTGAAGTTTGGAGTTCTTAAGCTTCAAGTTCGGATCGAATCCGCATATTTCCAAAGGAAGACATGAGATAAAAACAAGAACTAAAGATTGCAAGAACCATGTAATTGAAAAGTACATTAAACATCAATTTGTGAAAGTAATTATCCATAAATCAATTTAAATTATAAATGAAAAATCCATGAAAATTGTTTCTTAATACGTGGGCTCTAGGTGTTTTATTCTGATATATACATTTTTTTTTGTTTTTGCTCTTTTTCTTTAAATTTTTAATATTCTGGAATCATTTATTTATAAAATATGTAGTGATTACATCTACCTATTTAAATGATAGACATTTCACTATTAAATTAAATATATTACACCGCTAGTATTTGTATATACTTACTTTAAGATGAATAAATTATAAACGAACATAAGGTGAATGAGTTTTGCTTACTGTTTACAACCATATTTTAGATTCCACAGTTCCACATATAGGTATATATGAGTTGAGTAGGTATATAAACTTATAAATGTATTTCATATATGATTATTATTATTATTTATTATTTTTACTATGTTTACTTTCACAGTCAAACCGTTCATATTCATGGTATGAAATGTGGATACGATTAATAATTCATAATACTTATAACACCATAATATTTTAATATCACACTCATTAACATGATTCAATATATTATAAGAAAATAAATGTTCTGTTTTATATTAAATTATTATTATTAATTTTTTTTTCTTTATATTATTATATTATATATATTTTATAAATAAACAAAATTTTAAAATAATTATGAAAAAATATTGATCCATATGAACTATGAAGTGTGTATGCTGCAGTGGCGTATTGTGATAGGCACTTAAACGTTGAGTGGTTAAATTTATGAAATTGTCATTTAGTCGAATGAAGAGATTCTCTATGACAAAAATATTATGTATTAAATTGATATTATTGTATAGTTTTAACCAGAACCCCCACTCCCCCCCCCCTATATATAATTTGAACGTTATTTTTATCAAATAGATCATTAATCCTGTAAATATAATAGTTTTTTTTTCAATATCGCGGACGAACAATAAAACAAACCTTCACCCCCCCCCCCATTTTTCTGTCACATTTATTTAAAATATAACAAACCCATTCCCCCCCTAAGCATCGTGACGTCATTCATGAAACCAAACCAAATAATCATCAAATTAAACAGAGAAATTATTTACTAACAACAATATATAAACTGATTTGTTAAATTGAAAAATGAAAAACAATATTAAGCAAATTAAATATTTTATGAGATTGAAACAAACAAATGGCCATCATAAAAACTCATTAGCAGTTAGCACATATTTGACTGTGTTTTTTTTTTCTTTTTTCGAATAAATAAATACGCATATTTTATTGAACACGATAACTAGTGTAGGTTTCAGTTAACCATATTAGGTATTAAATGGAGCTTACGTAAATGAGAATTTAATTATTTATTGCATATGCAATGTTTTTTGTTTTTTTTTCTTTTTTGTAATACGAACGATGTGATAGTATTGCAAGCGAGTGTTAATTATTTATAATTTTTTAATGATTATTATTATGAATAATAATAATAATAATATAATATGGAAAGAAGTAAAAGTTAATTGTAGTTTGATTAATATGTCTAATAAATAAATCAGTTGAAGCAATTGAATACATCATATTTCAATTTCCATTTTATATTTATAATATATTATTAATTTCCTTTAGCCGACAAGTTAGACTTTTTGATATGTTTTCACAGAAATTGCAGGATGCTTGACAGGACGTCAGTAATAAAATGATTTATACGATTTTTTTTTTATATATACGAGTACGTAGAGAGGTTTGCTTTTAGAGTTGATATTCGTTGTGATTTCTCAGAAAATAAAATACATACAAATATTTTTTGGTTTTAATTGATAGAAATTTAAATGATAGAGTTCTTGAGCTATCAAGAATGGAAGTGGGGTGGTTAGGAAACCTTACGCCGAAAGGTCGTTAAGATTTCATGATGATGATGTTGATGATTCTGCTATTTGCGTTGGATTGATTGTAATTGTAATTGGAGTCTAGAAAAACCATCCGTCCATATGGAGATATTAATCATTGGAATATTTTTTGCTTCGACAAAACATCAAGTTAATAAAATAAAAAAAATCTGTGTTTAGAGATAAAATCTCTGGATTTACTAGTAAAGTATTGGTCAAATACCATTCAACAAACGTAGCATCGTCGTCGCTGAAAAATATAGTGGTTTGCGTTTCGATCACTTATGGTAACTGTAACGGAAGATAACAAAAGAAAACATAGCTTTTCGATTTTCTTTAAATTGGGTGGATGCATTTTAACCATATTGACCTTATTAAAACGCTTATAAATAAATAAAGCAGTGTATCAATTAATTGTCAGCTATTTTTCTGTTCAATCCACTGATAATTTATTCCGAAATGTTATTTAATAGTCAATAAAAAAACGAAAAAATTCCAATAAAAATAAAATTATAATATAATTGGTTTCAATCAAAACATAAATAACAAACGGTTGAAATAATAATCTCATATTAAACATCAGATATATAATAAAATATCAAAATAAAACAATCAATATATTAAACAATTTATATTCAACAAATATATAATAAAGAATAAAATGATTAGCAATAATTTTTTAAATAACAAACATATTTTTAAATGTACGGTAATTGGTAGAGGCTTATATATGATAATAATACACAAGTATTATTTAATTAGTAATAAATAGAAAATTATTTACATTTTACAAATTGTTTTACAAAGTAAATACAAATAATTATCCATCCAGCGATCCACTCAATAGATTGTTTGTATGGGAAAACCGTTTGTTCGATATTTACTTTTTTTTTGCGCTTGCTCTCTTCACCATATTTTATATATTATCAGTAATATGGCTGAATGAGCATGAAATTTTCTTTTTTCGTTTTGTTCTAAATCATTCTCATGAAAATTAAAGCTTAAATTGATAAATTGGCTATTCAACATAAACATGAGCATAATTTGTAATATTAAAATTGGTATGCGGACCTAATTATTTCATATATTGATATTGAAGTAAGTTAATATAAGTAGAGAAGTACCATATAATATATTTGTCATTCATATCCATATAATTAAAAATGAAATTATGTCGTTCTCCCTGCACAAACTCTCTTAGTTCTTAATATAAATATTTAGATAATTGAAAAAAACTATGAAAATTCTTGCACGTATTTAGAGCGCATACAATTTTATCGACGCGCGATTAAATTCCAATACAATACGTTAATAAATGAAAGAATGTGTTTTAAATTAACGTTTATTGAATATTTAATTAGTAATGCATATAGCTATCAAGAGTCCACTTATGTAATAAATACAAAAGTATTTCGAGTTTATATATTATGTAATAGAAGTCGATTCTCATTAAAACGACATGTTGTTATTTGCAGTTTGATAAAATAAATAAATAAATAAAAAATCGTACCGATTAGACGTATAAGTATGAATATATTGAAGACTTATAGGGAAAACTGTGACGGAAGACGAATTTTGTACAAAGATGAAAGATATGATACTTAACATGTGAAGATGTGACACATGCCAAACTTGACTGTAATTCGTCTGCTAGATTCTTTTGACGATAATCTATTAACTGATTTTCGATCTATAAATTTTATTGAATCAGAACTAGAAACAGAGATGAATGTCCCTTAAATATTTTTACATCTTTAAATTATAATCAATAATTTAAAAAAAAAAACAATATATGAATATAAATGTGAGCCTTCAATTTCAATAAATACTATAATTACCTCAAATGAAATTACGCCATTAAAAATATTATTAAATTTTATTTTTTTTATCGTAATTTTCAAATTAAATATATTTATGCGGAGTTAACTACGACCATTAATCTTTAAATATGTTCTTATAGTTTTCAACAAGTATTTAATATAATTACAAATAAAATAATATAATTATCGCAAATTATCAATCTTGTTTGTGACGTGTCAGTGGTTCTTTTGACTACACTTTGATTCTATATATACGAAATATGTGTAACTTATATGTTATACAGTTGGTAAGTGAGACGCGCCTCTGTTAAGAGTGCGCATTTTTCGTATTAAAAATGTTTATTGATTACTAAATGACAAATAAAATATTGTGTTGATATTACAATAATTAAGTTGATATAAATTTATTTATTCAAATTAGTTGTTTTTTAATATTATAAGAAAACATAATATAAATGAAACTCCTGTAATTTTAATATATCAGTTTATTATTCTGATTTAATTCTATGGTCAGGGCGTATTCTAAGAGAATGTCTATGGAACGTCATATACGTTTTCCAAAAATTACAAGTGAATTATAAAATTACAAGCCGATAAATTTGTTATTGAGATTCCGGATGGATATTGATTTGAATGATGAATTGTTTATTGAGCAACTGTCAAAAATTAATAATTGAATTCTTCAGATGGGGATTTCTCAAAAACTCTTAAATTTAAAATTATTTATTTGGCTAAACATTAAATTGATTATTTTGTAGAAAATTGAATCCAATATCGAAGCCAACAAAAAAATCATATATCCGTTATGAAAAGAATGAAACGGGAAAATAATTTGCGCCTTCATGCAAAAGTAAAAAAAGCGTAGCTTTAAATAACCGGATGAAGATTAAAAATATTGGTATTTACTTCCAAGATCATCAACTTTCTTATACGCATTTTGTTTTGTTTTGTTTTGTTATATTATCATTAACTGTAACCGAATCAAATTTTGAAGACGGCACCTAAACTCAATTACACGTAAATATCATAATTAATTTCCTTTTTTTTTTTTGCTGATGTATATTTTAACACTGATGTCAACATCGTGAGTGTCAATCTCACTTTTTGTTCCATTTTTTTTTTTTGTTCCATTATTAATGGTCAAAATTGTTTGCTATTTGGGTGGCTACCATTACTTATTTGTTTTTCATTCCATATACTTATGGACACCTACATGGTTTCATGCAGTCGAATTTAATGATTATTGATTACATAGTATTCATTTATTTTATATTGTATGTTAACTTAAGGTAATGTGTAAGCCATTACAAATTTTATTTCGAAATTCCAAGAAACTCATTATTATTAGATAATTAGATATTTTATAATGTTTTCACCTTTCAAAGAAAAGAAGAAAAAAAATGATCAAATATATTCACACATTACTGGAAATGTGTGAATGATTTTATTGATATTTAGTTTTTTCCATAAATTTCGATACTTTTAGAAAACATAAAATAAATACTTACCATTTTCTATGTGCGAATATTGTCATATATTCAAAATTAATGGATATGCACAAGCACATTGCACAGCCTATCTTCACCATTTAAAAACTATTAAAATTATTAAACGACTGTTGCTTATACCGATTCCATTGTCAATATGCTATTATTGTTTTTATTGATGTTTACGAAATTTCGTTTGCAGAGAATTTATAGCCACGATATACACATTAAACAAGGCTGTCAATTGTTTTTCTTATATCTCAATGGGTCGCTGAGTAAGCCTTTCACAAAACGTTAAAGATCATATGGCAAAGAATGCTAAGTAACAAAACAATTTAAAAAAAAAATGTGTTATTTACGGCAGAATAACTGTTTTAAAAAGACAATAACAATCGTTTTCAGCTATCGGTTATATAAACATCAATACTATGCGCATTTGCTTGTCTTCAAGCATATATGAAAGACATATATAGGTTTCGTTTATAGTATTTTAATTTTTCTCTAACTATGGGCTATATTCTATATATGAACAGTAAACAGCGTATGGTACAAATATCTATCTGCTTAAAAAAGTTCAAAAAGTTAATGAAAAAATAAATAATAATAATAAGAAG
>JAABKK020024118.1:0-10988 GCA_011634745.2 Catotricha subobsoleta | reverse complement strand
CAGCGTATGGTACAAATATCTATCTGCTTAAAAAAGTTCAAAAAGTTAATGAAAAAATAAATAATAATAATAAGAAGGATTAAAATTCTAACGCATAACTGAAACTGTGTATACATAACGATACATATTTCATATAAATAATATTAATTATATAATTATGATAAAGTAACTATTGAATAATTTAAATAAATTTATTTAATAGCTAAATGTGTGAGAAATTCCATATCATAAATATCTAATCAACGTTAAATTTGATTTAGGAACAATCCTTCCGATGCTAATATGCAAAAATAGAGTGGGTTTCCATCTTCTATACTTATGTGCTATGTGTGCGCTATATTCATGTGATGAAAATGGATAAAAAATAAAATCAATATTGTCTCAGTGTAAGTCCAAAACATAATAATATAACCGAAAATATAGCATAGATATAAAAAAAAAAAAAAAACAAATAAACACAGAACATAATATCATACTAAAATTAATATACCAAACAATTATTTATTTTATTTTCTCTATTTATACATAAAGTACTCACTTAAACTTCTCTCGGATGGCTCCCGACTGGATGCTCCTCTTGCCATGATGGCCGCTATCGAAAAATCTGTAGCACCCTTTGAGGCAGCGATATTAGCAGCACAATGATTTGGTGTACCCAACAACATTTTCTACCAAACAAAAGGCCACAAAAATCAACCAAATCACCGCCACCGTATATCGGCACCTACCCAAAATAATTCACGTTCACAACCAAAAAAAAAAATATTTTCTTCTTTTTTTTATCCACCAAATATGGTTTGCATTCAATTTTGCACAAAATATCATAAATTATAGTTTTGAAACATTTTCATAAAATTTTGATCGAATGTAATAAAATATGGGTTTATAGAAAAGCTTATCAAGTCGGGCTACCACACACAATAAAAATTAATTTTCCAAAACAATTGACATACGAGAAATACCTACGCAGGCATCAACACAAAAGCTTAACCGTTAAACAATATTGGAAAATTAATCGGTGTTCGCGCAAATGTACCCTAAACGAAAAACGCTAAATTGTTTGTTGTTGTTTGTTTATTTGTTTGTTTGTTTTTTTTTTTTTTTATTTGAATAATAACCGCCGCACATTTACACAATAATAAATGTCATATTATGAAGAATGAAAATTTTGTGTATTGCACCAAATATTTTGTTGTTTATATGGTTTACAGGTTTACAGCGCACACAAAAGTATCCGCGGTTAAATTTTCAAGTATGAATTGTATCGAAACGTGCGAGCCTTAAGGCAAACAATTGCAAACTGATCTTAAAATGTTACTTTTCATATGGAAAAATGTGCGGCGACGAAAACTTTTTCCGTTTTTTGTTTTGTTCTACAACACAAAACAGACCGTCGCACAATTTCACAACATATATATATATTCCATTCAGTACAATATTACCTATTATAAAGTGTACGTGAATAAAACAAAAAAAAAAAAAACTCCTCCTCTTCATTTTCTATACCTAAAGTTACTCCTAAGAGTGGCAATACCCATATGATTCGTATTTATAGTACAAGAAGACAAGTTTGGTGTAATCGTAATATTTTGGTAAATTTGATGGTAAATATATGACAATATGAAAATGTGCATTGTATTGAAGGGGAATTATTCTCTTCTAAAAACTGAATATATGTTTGTATGCATATAAACAATAATTTCTATATACCTACCGAATAGCCCGTATATATCTCGACAAAAGAGTTTTACCATATATTATATTTTCTATACAAGTATACAGTATAAGTTAATACTCTTTTAAGTATATTCAACTTCTGCTACTTTGGGAGAAAATATAGGCGTAAATTTCAATATTTAATAATGTTGAAAGAGGCGTTGTTTTTAACCGACTTTATAGATGTTAGTTTGTTGCATTTGGATATGTAGTTGTGAGATAATAATATCGATTTAACTTTTGAATGTATTGATATCATTCTTATATACAACATCATATACATCTATACATGCTTTGGTGTAAATTGTACATTGTATACAATTTCATATATAGAAAACAATAACCGAATACTTAGAACAGACTAAAAACCTGGCTCGTACATAACACTCTATTTGTATATTTATATTTAGTGGGGGATTTTATTGGTAGCATATGCATCAGTTTTTATAGGTCCCTGGGAGTATTTTGTTATTTTACGGTTCTGCAGCTTTCCGCCGTACGTCGGCCTTTCAACGCTATAAAGTGTTGTATGTGTGTAAATAGCAGTCAAGTGGGTATATAACAATATTCTGGTCTGGCACATTGCATATAGATATTTTATATGGATAGGATATATATATTTATATATAGATTTATATTGGTAGGTGCGAGTGTACAAACATGTATTATATATGACGATTAGGATGCGCACAGGGTGATGCTATTATTTGAGGGAATTATTGTGTGGTTTTGATGACAATGGTTTGATGTGAGGAGTTTTGCTATAAAATTGTTTATTTTTTTATTTGGTATGTGCACAATGTACTATTTCATATATGGAAAATGGATAGCTGGATGGATGGATGGATGGATGGGTATATTAGGTATTCCGTCGTCTATTATATAAATACAATATTAATATTTTTCTGAGCAAGTAACATTTTTTTTTTTTTTTTGGTATGGGTTGTTTTTTGACAGAGAAACATTTTCGAAAAAATGTTGGCATATTTATTTAGTAGGGGCTTTGTTTTTCATGCTAATGGTTTTAAAGTATAGTTACAAGTATATATTATATATATACGGAAACTTATACAGAAATGTGTAATGTAAATGAGGAAACTCTGAATCTACCTATAGATGCGGACTGCGGTGTTCTCAATTCCGTATATTACATTATTTTACAACTCGCTGATTTAATATGTAACACGTTTGATTAGAGTTTAGAATTTTGTTTGTTGATTTGAATATTTACACGTTGTGATTGATTTATGTGCATAATATTATCATAAATTTATTTATATACAATGGAGAAAAGTTATAACCGAGATTATGCCATCGTTATTATTATATATTAATATATAAATCGAAAGTTGAAAAGAAAAAAAAATATTATGCGTGTTCAACAAAGGAAAGGCAACCCCATATCCTATCCACATATAAAACGTTATTTCTTTTTGTTTTCCTTTGTTTTCATGTTTAATTTTAAAACATCTTTTTTATTAATTTAAAAAAAAAATCGAATAATTACTTTTTTCTATTTGAAAATTAATTTACATTGCAAAAAATCACGGATTTGTAGGAGAATTTTATTGAAATAATTATGAAGAAAATATTTAAACGTGATTTTAGAAATATTAAAAAGGACTAGAGGAGAAGAACAATTACAATTATAATAATAAAATAATTAATTGATTTATTAAACATATTTTCTGTCTATTTTTTCTAGTTGATTTATTCTTTTTATTAAACTATATTCAAAAGAGATTTTGCAACTGTTTCAATTTGGTGCTGCGGGGCATGATCGAAAAATTACGACATAACAAGATTTATTTTAAATAGTTACGTTATTAATTTTATATAATTAGTCAAAAATTTGAGAATTTAAGGCCTATTCTCAAGTCATTGTTTTTATTTTTAATCGTTGATCTCGATTATTGGCATATTATGTTCGGATAGCAATTTGCTAAAGTTTTACGTGTTCTCTTGAAAATAAGAAGCATTACTTCATATCTCTTCTTTTCGGATGAAATATTGTTTTGTGTACAGCGACAAATATATAAATACAAATTAAATGAATTCTATGAAAAAGTTTGTAACGCTTTGATGATTCTGTGTATAACATGAACTAGAGGCGATTTCTCAGAACTATCTACTAAATTCGTCGCATAAAATTAAAGCTGAAAATCACCAGCTAAATACAGTATAAACTCTGAAGGTGTTTATATTGAATTTATCATCAATCTAGAAAAGCATTTGGCCCCAAATTTAAAATTCAAAAACAGCCTTAGTCGTGTTGAAACACTAAGATTATTCCTCAACAACTATATTAAACATTGCATCAGTATATTAGTCTAATGAGGCTGAAAACACATCTTTCATTCCAAACTGGACTGCGTGTCTCCAGTATTGCTTTTTGAGCGCTAAGCAATACATAAATTTTACAAAAGTCGGTGCCCTATGCTCAGTTTACACATAATCACTTTATGATTTTATTGTACCAGCAATCAACACTTCAAACAAAAGTCTATATTATAGTCTCTGTATAAAATCTGTATATAAGTATATTCTATATCAAATAATTAAAGCAAATTCTATTTTACCATTATTTATAGCGTGTTAATTCGGTCACAATACATTTTTAATAATAATTGGCTGTGACTGTGAGAAAAAAAAATGTTTATCGTCCGACATTAATATTAATCTAAAAATATTATTAATTTAATTAATTATATTAAACGAAATTATTAAATTATTGTGTCACATCATAAAATAGGTTTAACACAACAATTTTCACATACCAGCTTCAAATCAACGCGTATACACACAAAAACCTACAACAAAAAGAAAAAAAAAAGGAGAGAAAAAAAATGCTGATGAAAATCTCAAACTCTTGGCTCAAATAATCTGACAATCCCTAATGATATACACACATATTTATAGTTTGTTATATACCAAAACCAACCGACCGACCGACAAAATATTATATAGGTATAAAAGATAAACCAATAAATTTGAAGAGAGTAAGATAAAAAAAAAAAACAAACAAAAAACAAAAAAATTCTGAGCCAATTATTTCAGTATTTAACTCACAATATTTGTGACAATAAATCAAAATGTGTTAGTTTGTTAAAAATAAAATAAATAGAAGTTTTTCTAACGTAAATTATGTGTAAGTCACACATTTATGTAATAATGAAAAGATAAAATATATGGAAATATAAATAATTTCTTTTTCGACTTAAATTTTCTAGTGTATAGAGAAAAGTTGCTACGGAATGCATTTAATAATAATAAAAGGGGCACACGATTTTCGTTCATTAAATCATGGTAAATGCATTCATACAGAAACAGAATGATCGAATAGCATTGCCGCATTCCCATGTATCACAATTTATCACCCTTCCAAATATATTTGAAAAAAAAAATGTCACATCTCTCTCGTTAAACTTTTAAAACAAGAAAAACCCGTAAAAGACATACTTAAGTAGTTCCGGTAATGATTTCTACTTAACAAATAATATATATATATACATTATACCTAGCTACATACATATATTTTTCCGTATAGTTAACTTAAAATATCATTGCTGCCTCTATAAAAATATAGCGCAATATTTAAATATAAATAATAAAACCAAAAGAAATATAAAATAAATGTGACATCAACAACATAAACATCGTCCTTTTTTTTCGCTCATTTGCATTACAAACATAAAAGCCTGGGTGCATTTATTATGTGAATACATAACTATAGATAGATAGGACACACACAAAAAAAAAAAAAAAGGAATGGTTTGTTGGTTTTGTTCAGTAAGTAATGAAAACAAAAAAGAAATACTTTTCTCCATCCGCAATCTGCATATATGCTATTAACCTTATACCAAACAAAACACATAAGCACAGAATTTCGTTATGTAAAAATTGCTTTTCACATTAGCATATACACAAAAAAAAAAAAAAGGTATGAGCAAAGGTAAGCTCTTTGTACGTCGTATAGTAAAGTTATATCGCTGTTTATAAAAAAATAAAAATGAAATAAAAAAAAGAGAAAAAATGGCGTGTCTCCTGCAATGACTACCAAGCAAGTACACAAAATTCTAATTAAAATTCTGAAACAGCCATTGAAGGTGTTGTCGCCATTAGCGTATTATAACCGTACCGTAACCGTACGATGTGTGTGCGCTATAAAAAATGTATATATATATATATATTTTTTTTTAAATATTATCATAAAATTATTGAAGGAAATAAAAGCGAACCGAAAAAAAAACACAACAAATTATATTAAAAATAACATTAATTTGGAAATTTTTAAAGCAAATTTTACAGTTAATAAGAGACTTACAAGTTTTCTGTTTTTCTTTCGCAAAATAATGTTTTTCGAATGCATTTTCTCCATTTAGAATTTCTTTGTTTAAAATCCCTGGTTATTTAATGGATTATGATTGTGGCAATAGAGACTATGTAATAAAGGCTTTAATAGATTTAGTAAAGTTTCGATGTTCATAAAGTTTTAAGTTGAAAACAAACTATGTAAATACTGTATAGAAAGATAGAACTAGATTTAATATAGAAATTTATACAATAATGGAATGGAAAATAAAAATCCTTTGTGGTTTTCGAAAATCATACAAATTTTAAAGAAAATAACATCACATAAATTCTCAATAGTTTTCAGATGAATTAATTATGCAATTTTCAGTAAGATAGATCCAAAGAGACACCAAGTCAGAGAACACTTTCTTATTCTTTAATTATTTTGTATTTTTTTAATTTTCGCCACACACAAACAAATAACAAATTTTCCGTTTGAATGGTTCAGTGTCCAGATGAAGAATGATCAGAGTCCCATTTTTTATTTTCTCGAATTTAAGCTAGCAATCCCATCTCATCTGATTACTGCATTTTGCAAAGGTGTTATTTGTTCTATCAAAGCTACACGACTTTTCCGAAAAGAGAAAAAGCAAATCTTATTTATATGGTAATGTTTGGCAAATAAACGTATTCTATATTTAGCAAAATCGTTCTTTTCTGGTTGGATTCTTTAAAATTTTCTTGAAAACAAGATTACGTAGAATTGAATTTTTAATAGAATAACTCGGTAAATCCAAAAAAAAAAAAAAAACATAAAAATTCATATGATATAAAAGATTCATATTTCGGCGACATTATGTGAATATTTTATATATCTAGAGGGAAAACAGTTATATAGTTGAAACTTTGAAACTTTTCGCTTTTTGCTAACTTAGGGAAGCGATAACTCAATCAACACACACCTTTGTATATTAACGTATTCAACCCCTTAAAACATACATAATAGATCCAATTAAACTCTTGTAGATTTCAATTTTCAAATAAACGTAGGTATGTAAATGCACAAAAGTTATATTAAGAACTTCTGAGAACAAATGAATGACGATTCGATATCCTAGTTAAAAGTTTTCATAATCTGTAAATTATTGATTTTCTGTATTTTGGTGTATTGTGTTCATAAAGTATAATTAAAATTGAGCTTCAGCTAATAATAAATATTTTAGAATTAGTTCCGTTTAATTTCTAATATAAATACAGAAATGCCTACGAATGCGAAACGCCATCAGATATTTCAGTAGGCACTTACATCAATGAAGAAAGTAAAAAAAAAAAAATAGATCGCCAAATTTCAAGCAAATAAAAATCACTCGAATAAAATTGGATGCTTACAGAATTTGTAAATATTTTTATAAAATATATTGAATCCCATATACCCACATAAAAAAACAGAAATAATCTCTTTTAATCCGAAATTAATATTCTGTAAAACAATTTCGTTTGTTTTGTTCACATTTTTTTTTCTCTCTTGTTTTGTTCATGTCCAAATGTATACATTTGTAGTTATTCTTCATCAACTGTTGTCAAGCCTTTCATTACACTTATTTATTCATCATTCTTCCAAATTTATTAAAAATGCTGAAAATCTGTCTTATAGTATTATTTAAAACTCTTTAATACCCATCCACAAATAATAATATTAAATAATATGAACACCTCTTAAGTTTATCTTCAACAGTTAAAACGAAAATGTCACACCTATATCCATTGTTGTTTGTAAATATGCGGATAGCGGATGTTTACCTACCTCTACGATAAATTATAATGAACCATGCTTCACACACAGTGATAATCCTCAATAATTTATGGCACAATTTCATTCTTGCAGCTCATGAATTTGTTTAAATACAATATTGTTTTCTTTTCTTATTATTTTCATTTATTTTATTTTATTTACTTTTTTTAAATGTGGGCCATATTTATAATAATTTGCTATAGTAGATGAATTCAACAATAAACATATATATATATATTCAACAACAGAACGAAGATATGATGATGATAGTTATGAGATTAGAGGTACATTTTAAAAGACTCATAAAATGATTTTATGAATTATTAGTTTTACGTTTTCGTCGTGTAAATGCTTTTTCGGTAATTGTTGTATATTTCTAACAGTTTTTTTATATTTTGGCCACGCTCTTAATTTGATATTTTTCGATTTTAAATATTGTGCTGATGATTTTTAAGATAGACTTTATAATTTATTATTGTTAATTATATGTATTCAGATTCAGAAAAGAATAATCGCATAGATGATTTTTTTTTTGAATGGAATTTAAATGTTGTATCCTGTTATTCAATTATTTTAGATTTTTATGAAAATAAATAAACTTTTTTTATTTTATAGTAAATTTAAAATCATACACAATGGCTTTTCGATTGACTACATTATTGCGCTCGATGATATAAACGTCAGCTGAAAATATAAATTTGACGACTGACTTGGTTACCGTGCGAAATTTTATTGAATAATTATAAAGCAATCATGAACTTTATAACTGAGAAATTATATTCCTATCTTATAAAATCAAATTATTCTTGATTAGGGTTTGAACTTAAATTGTCAGAGATCTACCTACCTAATCATAACAAAGCGATCCTAACAGTTACTTTTTTTACGCTGATTCGATTTTGAGCTATAAGCTTTATAGAGCTAGCCTAATGGAGCCTTCAGTGTTTAGCATTTTGAACCTACATATATGTCCTTTACACAATAAAATTGATATAGCACTAACAGTTCCTGTGCGATATCGACTAAACTAAAATCACTGCGATGCGAGAGAAAAAAAAAACTATTCAATCTGATGATTTCGACTGAGTTTATACGTTTGAGAAATCCCCTAAAGCTTTATGCTACTTTCTCTCACCATTTATCAACTATACCGCGTTGAAGATATAACCCCAGCTTTAAGTTACCAGTTAAGTCGACAAGTTATATGGACGATGTCATGAACCAACCTAAAGTTGTAGAATCTCAAATGATGGCAGAGTTACGTTAAATCCACAAAAAAAAAAATGTTGTAGGAGATTACAATTAAAATGAAATTGTTAAAACAAATGTGTAAAAGAGTAAAAAACAAAAATTAATAATTTATTAAAAAGCTCAATAAAATGATTTAAAAATACTTGCAATAAAACAATTAATAGCAACTCACAATAACGCCAATAAATAAAGTGAAAATTTATTGAGGTACCTCATATTCATTCTTATATATGAAATTGATGTCCATTAAACTACAGGCAATGCGTCCTTATACCCAAACAGAAAAAACATGGAAAAAAAATAAATTTAAATAAATAATAAATAATGCCAACCGTTTTAAAAGAGTTTTTTTTTTTTTAAGTGTAAATATTTATTTATATGAACAGTAGGCAATAAATTTTGCTACAAGAGTTTGCTTTACCATTATATCCATTATTATTATAATACAAATGTTTGCGATACCTAAAACCAATCTACCTCTAAATATATAACTATATGAAATTCAACATACTGGTTTTTCTCCGCATTTTACCAATGTGTCTGTCTATGTTTGCACACTATTTGCATATTATTCAAATTTTTAAATATATAGAAAAATGTTAAATATTGGGCTTTGTTTTGACAGCGATTACGATACAGATGCTCAATTTTGGTTTTGTTTTTTTTTTATTTCGATTTCATTTTTCATGATGTAGAGATTTATTGTCAATGTGAGAATTAATGAAACCAGCAAACAAATTTAAATAATTTAAAAAAAAAAATGTTTATTTTTTGATGCTGATAACGTTTTACAGAATATTATAACAACTTGTGACCTGATTTATGCTATAATTAGTCAAAAATTGCTACTAACGAATTCATTAAACAATAGTTTGAATGTTTTCTTATTTTTATTTTACATTTTTTTCATTTTTTTTTTTTTGATTGAATGTTTCTGTTGCTCCAACGGCCCTCTTCTTAATAACTTCATCATTACTAACAGAAGAAAAAAAAAACTATTTTTATATTTTTTAATTGTTTTGTTTTAACAATAATATTCATGAACTACCATAAAATTAGACGTGTTTAACCTACAAAATAAAATTTATAAAAAAAAAATTCAACTTTTTTTTTTTTGGTTTAAACATTTTTTCCACCAAAAGATGATATTTTAATTATTTCTTAATTGTTCATAGTTATAGCCGTGTAATAACAAAATCATGCCGCTTTTTAAAATAGGTACAGATTAGTGTACTGTTTTTGTTTTTTGTGTTTTTGTCTCGTTTTCTTCTATACTTTTTGGATTAGAGATAGGTTTATTTTTTGGTATGCGTGTGGTATGCGCGTTTTTTTTGTGGTTTTTTTTTTGCCTATCTTTATATTATTTACAAGTTGTGCTTAAAAACACAATTAGGAGAATAAAAATATATATAAATTTATATATTTTTTTTTTGGTACTTTTCCAAGCTAAGCGATTTAACCTTAATTAAATAATAATTTTGATATTTTTTTTGCGATTATGATTGTCACAGAATAGGTTGCACACCTCCAGTCATATACTTTTTTCGAAGTAATGTGAGTTTACGGTACTTAAAATGAAATGATCACCCTGAGGAAATTATTTGCCTTCTTTGTTGTGTTTGCTTTTTTTTTTGGTTTTTGTTTTTGTTTTTCTTCTGGGTGTTCCAAACTAAGTATACGAAAATTGCAAATTAAAATTTAGCTAAATGTAATTTTTTTATATTTTATTTTTTGTTAAATTTAATGCGAGATTGATTTCATGATTGACAAATTAAAAACCAATTTTAAATTTATTTAATAAATAATTTTGTGAAAAGGGCAAGAAATTATTGGACAACATAATTTAAGCATTTAATTTTTTCATTTTCCTTTAAAAATTCAAAAATTTCATATAAATTTAAATATGTTTCTAATAATAATGTCAGTTGCTGAAAAT
>JAABKK020024107.1:4910-16177 GCA_011634745.2 Catotricha subobsoleta | reverse complement strand
TTTTTTTAGTAATAAAATTTATTTACTTATCTATTTTTATTTTTATTTTTATTTTTATTTTCTGTTGCTGTAAGCTTTTAGCTTATACGTATTTATGAAAAGCTAAATTAAAAGTAAATTAATAATACCATAAAATATTGTTGAATATATCATAAAAATTACTTTCAAAAATTATTGAGCATTTGAGTAAAACGCGACATTTATTTAAATTATATTGTATAAGCGATAAAATAATTTTTTTTTTAAATTTTAATGACGACAGTCTGGATATAATTCAATAACCAGAAAAATGAAATATTAACTTGGAGAGAGTGTGTCCAAAATTAAAATAATATTTTCACTTTCTTCGAAATTTAAATGACGATTGAATTTGTAAATATTTGTATTAATATTTTTTGGTTCCTACAATAAAACGTTAAACTCGAAACTTTTGATTTTTTTTGGTCGGCAAGTAAAAATTTTGTTAAAAAAAAATTCATTTTAAATAAACGAATGGATTTTTAATAAACAAATATTCTAAAAAACACTTTGGCACTTACAATCATAATGATTTATAATATCCTTTTATCAAGTAAGGTAACGCACTACAAACTTCTTCTCCTTTTTTGGTTTGTTTGATTGTTTGTTTGTTTGTTTGTTTGTTTTTCTTTTACTATTCCGTCAAAAACTATATTTAATTATATAAATAAATTATATTGAATTATTTAAATGCACTAAGTATTACTGAATTAATTTTTGGTAAAAAGTTTTCAACAAATTGTTTTAATGTGAATTTGAAAGAACACAAAAACTTAATATAATTACACGAAAAATCCGCCAATATCAGTACCAATTTAATATAAAGTCGCGATTCGTTTGGCACGATAAAAATTATTAATAAATTTCTTGTTAAAAAAAAAATAATATAAATAATAAATAAATAAAAATAAAAGTATTAAATGAAAGAGACCATCAAACCGATCCGTTTACCATTCCACGCACTAACATTCGCTTTCACTAAAATTTTTGACTCAATATAAGATGACATACTTTATTGTGTATAGGTAAGACAGCAGCAAATGTATCTATACTATAATTTTATAATTATATGAAATAAAAAAAACAGAAAAACATAGAGAGGTGGTCCCCAATAAAAATAATATATATATTTTTATATATATTAAATATAAAAATGTATGGACAAATATAAAGTTGTATGCATTTTGTACGATGAAAATTACACTGAAATTCACTTTTATATACGGTAATAAATATAATAATATTATTTATTATTTATATTTTGAACATTTTCTAATAATATATAAAGTAATATGCTCTATGAGAGACACCGCGTTTGCGTAGCCGTTTATTTACATATTCTCCACAACTGTACCGGTTGGTTGTATAAGATGTTTATTGAACTCCAAATGATTAAAATGAAAGTAAAGAGATATGCAGAAGAAGGTGGAACAATCAGACATATGTAATGATATATCTTGAAAAATATTTAAATATATTATGTGAATTGTGTTTTTCAATATAAAACTATTTTTATTTCTTATTTTTGTATAATTTACGAAATGGCAAATATTATATTCGTTGGTCCGTGCAATAACCTTATAGTTGTGATATGTTTTAAAAGTAAATTAAATTAAATTTCATGTAAATACAATATCGAAATGTTAATTCGATTTTGTTTGTTATTATAACTTCATTTACTGAAAGAAAAAAAAACAAAACAAAACAAAACAAAACAAGAAAGAAAGAAAAAAAAACTAAATGTAGGAAGTAAGTTGAAATGGTTTTTAAAGTAAAATTATGCATTGCATACGCTTGGATGAATAGATAGAAATGGAATGGAGGTAATGAATAATATAGATGTTATCAGGTGAGATGAGCTTCTATGAAATAATTATAATAAAAAAAAAAAAATATAAGTATTTATAATATATGACAGAAATCAAATAAAACGGATATGGAAGTTTATTGTCCATAATTGGAATTGTTCACTTATTACATATTTATTGAACGTTTCGAATCATTAATTTAGTATGGCAATTTCTATTTCATCAAAAACTAAAAATTAAAATGAAAGAAAAAAAATATGGAAATGTTTCATTTATTGAAATCAATAATCGATGCGGTGATGTGTATATTAGCTAAGAGACATTTAAATATTAACAGATAAATATGTATGTGAATTTATTAAAATTGAATTTTTACCAAGTAATCATTATGCATAATCCGATATGGAATTATAAATAATTTGATAATATTCACAATGTAATACCATGATAACATATCCGCAAAAACTTGAAATCTGGTTTCAATTATCAAATCCGTATCGACAAGTAATCAGCACAAAACAGTAAAATCCATTTAAAAGAGAGAGAGAAAAAAAAGGTCTGCAGCATCAATAAAAATAAAATAAAATAAAAAAAGTCATTGCCACGTTAATTCATTACTAAATAATAAATAGAAGAATGGGTGAAAGCTGCGTTTCGAGTAGTGAGATAATTACCGGTTCGTTATTGTTATTTTCTTGTGAATTTTGTTCACTTCGAATCTATTATATATTTTTTTTTCTTTCTTCGATCAGATGTTGATGTTTTTCTTCAATATTTATAGACAAGGTCATGGACGTGGTTTACGTTGAAGTTAAATCGGCACTTTTTTTTCTTTTAGATTAGCTAAATTGTTGTCGTCTGGTGATTTAGTACAATTATAATTGTATTTTATTTTTATGTAATTATCAGTTATTATAACAGAAAATATATTTTATAAATAAGCTTAATATATATTAATAAAACTATAAATTATTTATTTATTTCCATAGTTTAATAACACCGTCTCTGCTACTCGATACCAGAATAGGATGCTTCTGAGTTTTGCACATTAACAAATCTGTGATGACGTCATTATGACCTGGAGATGGCATCTCAGGACCAGATCTTGGTGGATGTTCTTCTGTATTTCGTACAACGTTAGATGTTCCAGTCACATTACTATTCGATATTGTATTAGTCTGTACTTCATATATTACTCGTGTCCCGTCAATTAATCTAGAGCTAGGATACATAAATAAATAATTTAAATGAATTTTATGAATTCTTTAAATAAATATTGAATTAGACGTTTTTCATGCTCTTACTCATAATTAAAGTCTGTCACAGTCATAGAATCACGATTAGCTGGTACTATCATAGAGCAATTACCACGTGAATTTAAGTCCCAATAACGAATTCTTTGATCAGAGCTTCCAGTAAATATAACAGGAGATCTATCATTTGTGCATGCTACCAAACCGCAAACACTAGAAGCATTTTTCTAAAATAAAAAAAAAAACAAAAAACATATTGATATTTTTAAACCCATGATGTTAATTATAACATAAACATCAATACTTACGGATATTTCTTTTGATAAAGGTGGTGCATTGCTAGCCCATAAAGCAGCCTGTCTATGACCAGTTTCGATATTCCAAATAGAAACTTCATTGTTACCATGCGATGTTGATATCAGCCATGAAGGTTCTGTAGGATGAGGTGCAACCTTTCTGATTCTTGTGTCAGATGGATGATGGATTTTTGCTAATTTATAAAATAAGCAAAATTACCATATATTCGAATATACATATTTCCATCCATAAATTAATAAAAATTAATCAAACCTATAGGCAATCTAAATCTTAGGTCCCAACAAATATGATTACCGCCACTTGTTCCTGTTGCAAGCCACGAAACACTTGGATCTATACAAAATGTTGTTATAACGCCTTGTTTTAAGTCACTGCACAGTCGCCAGGCATTAGTCGGCATTCTTAAATCCCAACAGATAATCGCACCATACAATGTTGCATAGATAATTAAGCTTTGTGATCCATGATCCAAAGGTTGCATGTCAACAACCGGTCCATCATCAAATTCATGAACACCTTTTGAACCTGCTACTAAATGGCGGGCTTGCTGTAATGCCATTTTTGATGAATTTGAGTCGATTCTTAAAAGCAAAAGTGAACCGTCATTACCAGCTACTGCTAGAGATTGACCTGAATCACAGGCAGCAATTGAATATATTGCTACATTAGCTGAGTACATTTGTCGTGATCTAAATAAATTGTTTGAAATAAATACATATAAACTAATTTGATTATAAATAAGTGATACTATTACTTGTTGATACTTTGATGTCCATTTAATTTGTTGCAGTCCCACAGTCTAACGGTGCCGTCTGTGCTAGCGCTAGCAAATAATGAACTATTTGATTTTAGCGATGTTAATTTAGTGACTGATGATTTGTGCTCATGTAAATGGGCAACAAGCGAACCTTTCATACGTAATCCCGTTGATAACGCTGATGATTGTATTGTTGCGTCCATATCACGAGTCGATGATAATATCGAATACTGACATTTTAGTTTATTATGCAACAAATTAAGTTCTTGGCGACAGTCAGATGATCTTTCTAAAATAATAATAATTATATTGCATGGCCATCATTTATGGTTTACTATAGAAATATTCTTTAAATTAATTTACCTTGAATAAAACTTTTTTCGGGCATACTATATTCAACTAATGATGATGATGGCGTATCTTGAACATGTGCGCCAGGTATTCCAACCGACTTAAAATCAGTAATTGGGGAAGATGGTGAAATAGCCTGATCAATATTTCCAAACATATGATGCCAGTCCGAGTTCAAAGAATCGCTTTCTGATTTTCTTTGCCTTGCAATAAAATTAAATACACCAAATGCAGAAAGACGTATGAATGAATAAAAAATATGAAAAATACCTTGGATTTAATGAATTATTTTTATCTAGCATTATATATTCTTGACATATTCCAGATTTGTTATCAATTAAAATCTTTCCAGTCAATAAAGATTTATTTGCATTTGCCTTATATAAGCATTTATTTAATTTTAACAAATATGATTTTAGAGACAATATTTGGGCTTCCGATAAATCTGTTAAACCATCAGAAGAGAGTCGCCTAAAAAACTATAAAATAAAAACTAATTAATAAATTGATAATGATGATAATTTAAGTGAAAAAATACAAAGCGAAAACTAACATTTCGAATGCTGAGGTTCATTTCCCCATATTGTGGTAAGACGCCATCATTAACACTCGCTCTAGCCTCTTTTCGCTCATGTAAAATTTTAATTAATTGTTCAACTTCCGGAAAACGTATAACATTATCGAATATATTTCTTGGGATTGGAATTTGTATGCAATCTAATAATATTTCGGGCTTTTCTACTTGTATTAACGACGATTTTAAATGATTACTTATAGCTGGCATAATTTTACATTGAACATCAATTGCACCAAACGTTTGAGCTGCAACAGATATTAATCCGCATATTTCGTGACGAATCCATAAGTTTGGATGATTTAAATATGACGCACAATCTGATATAAATTCGGATAGAGCTGTTTTTTGTATTAGACCTAATTCCGTTAGCGCGGTTGTTGCTCGAATAGATTTAGCAATAACAAATTCTTCTAAGTCTGTTAATCCCTGATAAAATTTGAAATATTGTTTTAATATGTTCTCAATTAATGTATGATATGAAATTACTTGCTGTAACAGTGGAATTAGAATATCAGAACATTGCCAACCTACAAAGGCAGCTACACCGACTATGCAATCAAAGAAAGATCCTCTTAAGCTTTTGTCTTCTTTATCATTCAAAAACGTTATCATATGTGACAAGATTAAATCATTAGCTACAAATAAAAAGTTGTTATTAAACAATTTCAGTGCGAATAGCGAACGTTTCACAATAATCAGTGTAAGTAACAATAATTGTTGGCGATATAATTCAAATTTTTACCTTTCTGCCTGCCAAAGAAAACGCAAAGCTTTGTAATTCCACATTCCATTACCGTTTGCTTTACAATTGGTTGGGAATCTGTAAGTAAATGGGACACTGTCTGATGTAACATTTCATGAAGTGCACTTAATTCAGTTTCATATCGAATTGCAGGCATATCTGGCGGAGAATTAAGTTGCGTTTGATCTAAGAAGCGAACTGCAGTTTCAGCCAAAGTAGCTGTAAATATAATTTAAATAAAAATTAAAGTAACCAATATAAAATAGTTGTCACCATGGTATTTATACCAATATTTCTAGCATAAGCAATTCGTACAACGACCGCACTATCGGTAGCAAGACCAGCAATTGAAGGTAATACATACTCCGGAAAAATATTAGCATCATTTCGTGGTAAATCTTTAACTAAACAAAGACATGTTGTTAGCGTATCCAAAGCACATACTCTCACTCTGGTAGCTGGATCGAGAGCCAAATGAAGCTATTTGATATTTATTAAAAATATTATTGAATAAATAAAAATTAATGAATAATCAATTAATAAATACAATGTACGGCAGGATTCTATCTAAAACCGTTTCCGATGTTGTGTACATAGAAAGCTGTTGCAAAATTTCTAAGCATCGTAATTTTGTTATGCAGTATCGGAGTCCACGAATACATGATGTTACCACTGTAGTTATTATAATTAAACCGTCATTTTCGGGTAAAATTTTTCCCATTTCGCTATCATTATTGTCATTAGTTTCATCAGTTTCCGATTTTTGTGGTGATAATATGTCAATAATTTGTTTAATGTCCGAATGAAGACGCATAATTTTATCATCTGCTGGTAATATTGGAATAGACGAAAACATTTGCATATAAGACTGCAGAAACGTGTAAAAATAGTCAGGGAAAAGCCTAAAATTTTTAAATTATTTATTAAAATTACCAAAACTCTAAAACGTAAAAACCAATAATGAATTTCAGTTTACCTTCCTCGTTCTTCATCTAAATAAACATCAGCAGATTTCCTTTCTTTTGGATTTCTATTTATCATTGATGCAATCAATTTACGCAAATTATCGTTTTCAAGTTGGTCTAAATGATTTGTTACTAATTCTAATTCACCCGATCGATATGCGAGCAATTGCGAAAATTCAAATGGTGCTGTGCCTTCACTCCATAATTCCAAAAGTGCGCATCTGAATCCATAATTTTTCATTTGTTTAATTGTTATGTTATAATTATGAAATATACTTACCCAGCAGAAAAAATATCCATTTCTGGTAATAAGTTTCCAGTACAACATGGACCATCTTGAACAATGGAATCCATTATCGACGCCGATAGTACAGAATTACCTCCAATTAATGGGGTATTTTTTGAACTATTTGAGTCTGATGAATATGATTTTACAAATCTAAAAATGAGAAATTCATTCTCCATTATAAGTCAATTATGATTTAGTAATATGTAAAATGTATCATCGAATTTGAATATTTATAACCTTTCTGGAGCAATATAGCATGTCCTTCGACGACTTGTATCAAAAAAGTATGTATAGTCGGCGGGATTATCTTCAGGTAAATAAGTTGGTTTAAATGATGCAAAATCGGACAAAAGTATCCAGTTCCAAGAAGTTATTAGTATGTTTTCTAACTATTAATTGCATTAAAATTATTAATGTAATTTATTTTCGCTGTAAATGTAATCATTCAAATACCTACCTTTATATCACCATGACAAATTTTTTGCTTGTGACACTGATGTAAGGCACATAATACTTGAAATGTTATCCATTTTTTCTCTAATGATGTAAGAAATGGTCTTGTGGAAACTTTATCATAAAGACTGTGCTTGACATATTCTCTCATTATGAGTGCAGCTTTCTCAGTCAACTGTAATAAATTATATAATTAAAAATAGAAAAATTAAAAAGGCATTTGTTTAATTCATGTTTCCGTTTTACCACAACACGCTGGAATGGTAGACAGTTAACAGCATTTGAAAGATTTTTTTTTATAAATTCCAGTCGTTCAGCATGCGTTTCAAGTGGTAAGCTTGGATCATGTTTAACAAAAACTTTCACAACAACTAATCCTTCATCCGAACGAACTCGAGCTACTTTAAAAAATCTAGTACTTCCCATACTTAAAATAATTAAAATAAAATTTATTTTTTATTTAGTTAAATGCGAGATATGTAATAGACATTAGTAATACCTTGATTCATATTGTAAATCAGATTCAAATGAGCCCATTAGATAATGTTCTACTGGGTAAATTTGTGATGGTGCTATACCCACCAAATGATTACCCATTTTCAAAATGTTGTTTTTTATTCTCAATTAGCTACTTCATAAAATTAAAAATTTGAATAGTTTCGATTATTTTACAGAATAATATGATTATTTATATTATTATTATTTATTTATAAATAATTCTTTATGACAAGTATACAAATAAAAGAATAATATTGGTGTACTGTCAATTTGTCATATTGTGTATGATTACGTATACATTACGGATATATTTGGAAATTTGATTGTGAGTATGTTCACGGCACGGCACTACAGCAGTTAAGCGTTACGGGTTTGACATTTTTTTTTCTTACTGTATAAATTGAGGCCAGACCAGATTCATCTAAATTAAACATTCTTTAATTTTCCCAACTCTGTTATAACATTTCATAACAAACCCCTGAGTTACGAAAATATTAAATGTAAAAAGAAAAAACAATGAACGAAAACTTCTGCCCCTTAACATAACTTGACGTATCCCTTCACCAAACCCCTTCTATTAATTAATACGTTGCTACTTTCCATTATCAACAAATAATTATTATACGTATCTTTAAGATGTTGGTTATCTCATTATGAACACTGTGCGTTAGGGAAGATCCATAAATTATGTAACGCAAAAATGAATATTTTTTAGGCATATAATATATCCTGTAACGCAGCCGTAATGCATGCCTGAACCCCCTAAACCAATCCCGTAACGTAACGGAATTCTCTATTTCCCCAAAACAGAAACTTCATTCAATGAGGAAATTAATAAAACTCATCAGGCTCTAATTCAATGGTTAGTTAAAGCCAATTACTTTCTCGGTTATGTACGATAGTTCGAATATGGACTAAATACTTAAATAGTGTTGTAAATAATTTATAACAATCCATGTTACGTAACACAAGCCTGTGACCGATATACATGTCATACATACGTGTCACATTCTGTAACAAAACCATGAACCATAAATATATTTATATCAAACGCGTTACATAATTTATGAATCATCCCTTATCAAGAGTTCCATTCGTAAAAAAATTAGCCTTACAGCCATAGATGCACACGCTTTTGATTTCGTATTTTGGAAATCGATCGGAAATCGGTAATTTTGAAATCAAAGTAGGGTAATTCTCTGAAACTTAAGAAACATACTATTTTCTGTTCAAATCCCCCCGTGTGCACGTATGCTTACAGCTGTGCTACATTGACGCTCCCGAAGCTGGTTTTTGTTTCTTTGTCAAAGTGTGCGGTAGAGACATTGCAATACGTTTTACAAATTTCGTATGACTAGTTCGCTCGCTCACTTTAGCGAAGAAACAAAAACAGCATCGGGAGCGTTAATGTAGCATAGCAGTTATTTGTTAACAAGAAAAGTAGAAAAATAAAACTAGTGCAAACAGTTTTTAAGGAACGCTGGAAAATGAAAATTATTTTGTATATAGACAAAAATGTTTAAGTATCGAGACATTGCAGATTTATATAAAGTTAAACATTAAATATAAATAATTTAACATAATTAAGTGCTTGTGGAATTTAATTTATTTAATAAATCAGTGAAAATTATTTAAAATCATGCACTTTAGTGATTTAATGATTATTAAAACGTAAACAAAATCGCACACATCATAATCACATATAAAGGGATACAGTGAAGGGAAAATGAAAATATTGATTTTTATACAAACAAACAGCGACAGACATCTGAAATATTGACATGCCTGCATTTACTTGCATCACTTGTGATCACAATTTAAATCTTAAAATATATTTTTAAAATGTAAAAAATTCGATATAATAAAATAGCAGTGAAACTATAATTACGTTTTGAGTAAATCGATTATGGCGGGGCCAATGCTAAGCAATACACAACCAGATCCAGATAACGATGAATTAAATTTTACTGCATTTACTGATTTATGTAGATTTTGTTCATTACGAATTGGTCCTAAAATACATTTATTTGAAAAGGAAGCTGAACAACGACAAATTCTATATAAAGTTCGTTCATTTCTTCCTATAGCGGTAATTATTACTTGCATTCAATTTTCAATTGCAACACAATTAAAATATTGAATAAAACAATATTCAAATTTTTTTAAATTAATTCTCAATTAAATTTTTCTTATCAGCATGTGCCAGTTAAATGCTTGCATAATTAACAAAAATTAATTATGCAATCACAAAATTAATTAATGTAAGTGCGTCCACATAATTTCATTAACCGAATGTTTCTAAATTATGCCTCAAACACAATTGACGCGTTGCAGCGCTACGCGAAAGGTTTTTGTTAAAATACATATCAGCTGTTATTATTATTATTATTATTTATTTATTTATTTTTTTTTTTTTTTAAAAGTAAGTACTCCGAAAACTGGTTCTAAATATGTCAAATTCGTAGAGGTGTGCAACAGAATTTAATGCTTTACACATACACATACTGTTCGTGGGCTTAAAGGAACCGTAAATTGTTTGAAGGAAATTAATGAAGAGAATCTCATGGTTTCTCGCTCGGCATGAATGCGGGACATAAATTCTTATTAAAGACAATAAATGACTGATGTCGATCCGACCACAAGTCACTAAAATCAGCATACATTACATCAAGTTGATCACCCGATTCAACAACTTTAGTCGCGTAATTGGTAAAATGCAACAAATTCGTACAAGTTGAGCGACTCTTGACAAAGCCGTGCTGGAGGGGAGTAATACATTTGTTTACTTGACAAGTCAGTATATTACAAACCATAGTTTCGAACACTTTAAGAACAGCCGTTAAAATAGAGATACTTCTGTATTTATCAATAAGCTTTCTGGAACAGGCTTTGAATATTGGCGTGATGACAAATTCTACATGAATGGGAAAATTCCAGTCGATAAAGATTTATTAAACAAACATCTCAACGGATGAGATAAAGGTCGAGCACACAACTTAAGTACAAGTTAAACTTAATTTCAGAGCATCAAATACTTGTGCGTGGCTCAATGAAGTCAGTATCAACTAGATTACTAGTAATGTGCTTAATGTTTATGTCACTGTGAGATGATATAAGTTCGTCAACATACACGCTTTCAAAAAAAAAAATCAACAAACAACTCACAGATTCCGCTGATATCAGATTTATCATTATTGAAGAACATAGTTGAAGGATATTCCTCTCCATGTTCAGAAAA
>JAABKK020024096.1:0-17464 GCA_011634745.2 Catotricha subobsoleta | reverse complement strand
ATTTTTTCGACTTTGAACCCGTATATCTCAAGATGTAAGGACCTGACCGGATTGACTTCTATACAAAAAAGTTTCAGGATTTATTCCTGCGAATGAAAAAATTTCTCAGTTTAATGAATTCTTTCAAAAATTATTGAACTTAGAAGATGAAAAAACACAAACACTTAAAATCACAAGTTCAACTGTTTAGCGGTGGCTAAAATTTAAAAAATTTGGACCCTAACCTTAAAAATAGTCGTTTTAGGTCCAGTCACATCTATAAATGCTTTTGGAGCTAGAAAATTTTAACCTTTTGGAACTCCCATACAAAAAACGAACCACCCTATATGTACTAATTTATAATCCGTGATAATAAAACCTTATCATAATACATTGTTGATTCTTTCAATATTCATAGACTCAATAGTTCATATATAATATAAGAAAATTTAAAAGCGAAATAATGAAATTACGGATTACACATCGTTGGCTGAGAGTTGTTTTGTCGCACATCCATTTTTCTTTGAAAGGAAAATAGACCTTAACGACATATACATAAAAACGAAATTTCAGACTAAAATTTATATATTTTAATAGTCCGCCAATTTGCATTCAATAACATAAAAGATCCCTTCGTTTTCTATACAATCAGAACAATATATAACAACAAATAACGAAAAAAAAATCACACTCCCCAACGTCTAAAAAAAAGAAATGTACAAAAATTCTATACTAAAACCAATTATTTGTTATATTGTGTGCAAATTTTCATAAATTTCAAAAAATACAAAATTAAGCAAAAACAAAACAAAACAAAAAAAATAAATAAAATAAAAGAAAATAACACAATATTAAATGGAAAGAGAACGAAAAAAAAAATAACACATTTTACATTGTACAATATCATAACGAACATGAAACTGAATTGAGTCTGCAATATATACTATTCACTACTGAGTTCTCTATGCTATAATGTATTTTTTTTTTACAAGCAATTTGTTATTTTATGGAGATTGTAGATTGCCCTCAAGAAGAAAATATGAGAAAATGTCAAGATAAATGATGTAGAACAGGAAAACGGTTATATACACCAATCTGGATGCTTTTTTTTCTTATTTTTTTTCGTCTAAAAAATTTTAAAACGAAATATGATATGATGCAAATTGTAAAAAATGTATGTACTTCAAAAAATTGAGATCTACTTACTGAATATTGTATCTTGTTTCTATTTTTTACGTGTATACGTACATTTTTCATTTTAGTTTAAATTTCTTTTTATTGACTATTGAAGATTTTAAATTATATCTACTTATGCTTAGCTTATGTTCGTATTTACATTATTGACATCTTTTCTTTTTTTAATGAAGTAAGCAAAAACTGATATAGAAATTATTATAATTCTGTTTTAGAAATATTTTCTTATGGTTTACATTGTTTATGCTAATTTTATAGTTCCTTTCGGTTTTATGTACAAATTAAGAATGTACATTACATACGTAATATATAAACCTTTATCATGTTAATTTATATTAAGAAATTTAAAATAGTAAGTAATAGCTCCAGTAATATTTCTCAACTTTAGCCATTTATGTACAATGTCTTTTTAAGCGGGACCTAAAAGCATTTAATTCAGAATGATTTATAACAGGTTAAACAAAATTGTTCACCAAGTATATAATGGTTGTACCTGTGCAGGGAATATAATAATTATCGTTTCAAGAATAAAATAAAATAATAAAAAAAAAAAAAAAAACATAAAATATGATCCTAATTCCTAAAAGGTGAAATAAATTATTTTAAGTTGAAATACAAGATCATTATTATACAGAAAAATTATGACAATAATATCATAATACCGAGAAGAAAATACTTCTTATTCAACCTAATAGCACACTATAGCACAATCTATACAATCGCAACCGCAGCTAACCAAAAATAACACATTTTTATTGTTACTAATCCAACATAAGAATACCATTTAAAAATGGTTTATGTTGAATCATGTTCCGTGTAGTTCCGTTTGCTTTTCCGGAAAAAAAAAAAAGAATTCACAGGATTTAATATTATAAAGACACAGTATTATCATGATGGGTTCTGTAAAAATAGGTCAAGTGTCTTTATATTATTATTATGCATATATTTAGGTGGAATGTGCCGTCACCGTTTCAACTGGAATTGCGTGTGCATGAAATAATTCGCTTAATAATATTTTTTTAAGTATATTAATATTACGAGTATAAAAATAAAACTATAAACATTACAGTACAGTACAGTCTGTTAGTTAGTTAAAATCAGGGAAAAATTATCCCATTCTTTCCCCAAGAAAACTCCTGAAATTTAAAATAGTTATTTTTCTTCAGTTTTTGAACAGACAATAGTATCCTTTTACCTCGAATTTTTGGACATTATATCTTTTTTGAGTTTTGTAAAAGTGAAGGTAGACCTTTTTTTAGGTAACCGATTATCTGCCATTAAAATGAAATTTTTGTGTCATTTCTAAATGCTCTCTCACCGTTTGCGAATTGGTGACAGAAAAGATTTCACAATATTTTAATCTTAACAGATTTGACTTAAAAGTAAAATTTTGTTTTTTTTTAGTATTGATTTCGTATTACAGGAATAATTTTTATTATATGAATGCGGTCGTTCGAAAATGACATCACTCTACTGATGGGAGTAATGTTGTGAATAAATTTTATACAAAAATTACGAGGGGAAGGTAGTTTATTTTATTTTACGTCCATAATATAAAAAAAAAAAACATGTTTATGGTTTCTTGTATTTAGCGTTAATTTTCAGTTTTAAATTCTTAAATTACGATTTCCATTCCATATAGGGGAAAGTTCCTGTTTTGTTTTGTTTTTTGAACAGTTTATTAAAAAAATGTATAAGAAGTTAAAATATTTTCAAATTTGAAAAGTATTTCCGATAGCGAGTGCACTATGCGTATAAGGGTATACAGTATACACCCATAGGTGCGCATGCTTTTGTTTTCTGAAGAACGTAGATTTGAAGAAAAAACAAATTCTCACTTCCAAAATAAAATGTGAGAGTTAAAAAAAAGCGTTAAAATTTTCCCAAAATTCCAGAAGCGCACAAACATAAAAAAGAATTTTCCAAACCAATATTAGATTTTTTTCAAAATTCGGCCAAATTTATCAAAGATGAAAAAAAAAAGGTCTTCACTTCCAAAACAAAACACATGAGACCTCTCCTCACAATAAAAATAGAAATAATTTTTTTTAACTTTCAAAATCAGGGGGAGGGGTATACCCCCCGTGCGGGTACACCCAGTCGTGTTAAATTTGAATGATTTTCGATTGCAATCGACATTCGAGATTAGGTTCTTTTAAAATTCGTTCGAATTCAACGAAAATACGCATTCAACTTTAACAACGTCCGTGGTTAATATAAATTATTAATTATAGGCTCATATTATATTTATTTATTTTTTTGTAATAATCTGAAGTAAGCATCGTTGAATTTTGAATGTGCGACAATATTTCTCACGATAAGTTTAATTTCTTTTGTTGTAGTCAAATAAAACTGTACTAACGCTCACAAATAAATATATTTTCTTCATTTGTTTTTTTATTAATGCTGAAGGCTTTTCTTCAAAGAGATGTAACTTTCTTTGAACAATATTTTCAATCTTTTTTTTTCTTTTTACCAAACATAATACATTCTATTAAATATATAATATTTATTTTAAGCCTTTGTGTCTCGTTTGTGTTTGTGTACCAAGCAAATCGAATTTTAGTTTATCTTTTATTTGCTCTGATTTTATTTACACTCGCTATATTCGCAATTTTACACAGAGTGTTAAGATTTGTCTGAATTTATTTTCTGTATAACAAAATGGATGCACAAATGTTTAGAATATCGTGTAACATTTATTTATTCAGTTAGGGTACCACTTTTGTGTGAAGATAATTCCTTTATTTTATATGCAACAGAAGCGCATATTTTCGCAATATATATTGTCATCGGATGAGCCCTTTATTAAATTTAGCGAGTGCATCTTTTGAACATTTATGGTTTATTGAGCAAATGTTTATAACTTCTATTTCAGCAAGAATCCTTTTTGTATTTTTTAAATAACTAACATAAAATTAAAAATTGTCACCATTTTATACCTTTTAAGATATGTAATTAATAATATGTTAATCCTATAATAAAATTACCATATAACGTATACGAGTACGTAACACAAAGATGGCATTTTTTACTTTTAATTTTTCGGCATTTGTATTTGTATAATTTAAACACTTCCCATTTTTAATTGTATTTGTAGTTCGAATACAAAAAGAAAGTATCATTTCGTAAGACCAAAAATATATATATATCCATATTGTTTGATAAGCGAATATTAAAATTTTCATATTTTTATTGCAAGAGTACTTTCGATAACTATTAGTGTTAATTTGCAGTCTTTTGTATACAATCCTTTGTATACAGCTCATTATATATGTATAATGTATATAGTAGGGTGGGTAATTTTTTGCAAAGTTTCTTAAATAAAGTTGGATAATTGTTTAAAAGCTTGTATTTGTATCGATAAATTCATTATAAATTTCAATGTAGTCTAGATTTGTCTAATTTTTCTGTAATTATATCATAGACCTATATTTATCAAACATTTTAACATATATTATAAAAGACAAGCTATCTTAGACAGCATTACCAACTGACTGCAAATCATACATATGAATTTACAGTGACCTATACAACCACTGTGAATTAAAGCTTACAATTTTGCTATGCAATGTATCACAATCAACACCATAACATGACCAGACCATACACTTTCTACAAACTATTATAATTTTGCATCCGGAAACAATAATTTGTACAAATTGTTAGATTTCATTATATAGGTAAGTATATTTTTTCGAACTTTATTTAAAATTTAAACGTTTTTCACCGACCTATCGGAAGCTGATAAAGTGGTATTTGCTTGTGACAAGCATCGCTCTGGCGGTTTTGGATAGATGTTTCCCGCAAACATTATTTTATAAAATGTAAAAAAGAATGAAAATAATGCTATAAAATTAATTACTGTCAATAATCAATACATTATTAAAAATAACTACATTTCAGGTTAAAAATATTTCCAAATTAATGAATGGCATTTTTTTTGTTTTTGAAATAAACTACATAAATCTGGCATATTAATTACAAAAATTGGCACAAATACTAAAAATGGCATTTGTATATACTATGTGGTTTTTGAAATACTAAAATTGGCTAATCAAATAATAAATTTAGCATATTAAATACAGAAATTGGCATATTATTTCAATATTTACGTAGTCATAGGGGCATATAATTTAAATGCAAATATTTATAAGCTTTTATGGTCACAACATTTTGTGTATTTCAAATACCACTTTTAATATTTCAAATGCCAATTGTAGTATTTATAATAAGCCAAATTCTGTATTTTAATATGCCACATACCATTTTTAATACTTACTTCATTCAAATATAAATTAATTTAATTTTTATTATGCCACTTTTAGAATAAATGGATAGCCATTATTATAATTGTTGGTTTATTATTGGATTTATTGTAAATCGGATTCTTTATGATTATTGATAGTACAAGTCGTAATGTAATATGATGTAAAATGTTTCCGATAGCGCTTGGTTTGTAACAAATGTATACAAATTGTCACACTTTGTATTATTTTTGGACTTTTCGAACGATATATTTACCGTTTTCTGAAATAAATCAATGTGTTTTCGAACGCAAAATTTAAAAAAAAAATCGTATTAAAATGTAAAAACTTGTAGAAATTTTATGATTGTCGAAAACACTCCAGTATATTTTTATATTTTTGGTCACATTTCAGGAGACCCATCTTGCACCCTATAGAGGTCAAACGCCTTGTATGAATTAGGTAGGAAACTATATTTTTAGCTTAAATGAAAAAGATTAATGAAAAATTTGTCTACTATATACAATTATATACATTATGTGCAACTTGTCTGCTTTTCGAAGCATTTTTTTTAGTATATAACACTTGCCGATACGATATTACACATGCCAAATGAACAAATAGAATTATTACAATATTTGAATAAAAGTAAATATAGTCTCAAAAACACAGTAACAAAAACACAAAACTCTGCCTCAGCGTGTATTGAAGATGATGTGCCTACCGAGTCTCACAACATTCATGTTTGCAGTTTGTTTTCCTCATAACTGGCTATAAATAATCCATTTATAGATATGATGTGTAATGTGAATAAGAAAATGTGAAAGTTTCGGATAAGCAGCATATTATAGGAAACTCTAAGATGTATAGATATATAAAATGTGATTACAAGCTGACATTTGATTTTCCAACAATGACAAGGGTATTTTTCTTTTAATATTCGTACATATTATTATGTTATTTGTGTGATATTCAAAATCTTCCTCTTAATAACAAAAGTTTTCTTTTAGTAGTTTATATAAGTATGTATTTTCGATTTTATTTTTTAGTATGGACATCATACATTTCGGTAGTATTGTTTGCGCAGAACCATTTATAGATAAAAAATAGAATTGAATAAGTTTATGGCTTTTATTTTACATAAAAATTAAATGAATTTTTTCGGTTTTCAAATTTATCTTATACTATAAATGCTAAAATATTTGATTAAATTATAGAAAAAAAGATCTACTTAAATTCTTAGCGTTACTTTAAGCAATTTATTCAAATGTAGTGTTAAATCACCGACAGACTTTAAAAAAATAATCCACGCAATAAAAGCAAAAAAATTTTTTTTATGTTTTTATATTCAACGATGTATAGAGATGGAATAAATCCAATGTGAACCTTCCATCTTTACCGTGTGCCACAGTATGTGACACATTATATATGCTTATATATAGAATTCAATTTCCGTTAAATCGCTTTAAATTGATATCGTTCAGGTGAAATAATTTTTTTTTTTTAACCAAATTGTGTGGTTCCACACATTTTCTTTCTATACAAATATTATAAGCTTTTTGGAGAAGGTAAAAGTGTTAGTGCAGCTGTGTTAAGTTAGAAGAAGGAGGGTGAAGGCATGTAAAAGATATAATTTACTGAACAATACGATTTGGGCTGCTGATGCTGATTGACAATTTACCAACGTAATAGAATAGAGTAGAATAGAGTTATTCGATAATACCTATATACATTATTGCAAAATTAAATTTAAAATGTACATATTTTTTTTATTTTTTTTTATTGTTTATTATCATGACTAACAAATGCTGCTTACACATACTTTGTGTATATATATTATATATATATATATATATATATATATATACGATGCCGGTCATACGATCCTGTTAAATTAATTTGTACCTAAAACTAGTTATAACTTTTACCTAAATTGAATTTAATCATTTTTTCTCTTTTACAACTTTAATTCATTACAATATGTACCAACGTGTGTCCATCACTTTCATTTAATTTTATCTATTACCTTTTTGGTTTAGCAAAAAGATTTATATCTTAATCAGTTATAATTTCAAGTTCAGAACTTTTTGATATTATTTCACAAAAATATTTGCTATTAAAAGACATACATATACTAAGGAAGATTTATGTTAATTATTTTTCACGTAGCCTAAATATTAATTTTCGATAATATTTTTAAGCAATTTTTTTAATGGCACATCCTTCCGGCAAATGAATAAACAACAGGGTCGGCAGAAGGGCAAGGTAAGGAAGACAGCAGTCTCGAATCTCATGCAGTAAAATAAAATAAAATAAAGTATAAATAAATATTGAGATATTCAATCTTTAGTGGATCTGCAAGCTTTGAATTAAATACGTTGGAAAGTCGATTTTGGAACGGTATACTTTGTAAAATATACTTACATTATATGGTATACTTTCGTATACTTCCCAAAGTATATTATTTTTTAAAACAAATATACCTTATAAGGTATGTTATGCATACTTTATAATGTATGTTTTACATAAAATTATTCTTTGTAAAATATGCATTTTCTCCAAAATTTCCTTTCAAGGTATGCTGTTTGCATACTTTGGATTACCACTAGGGATAATAGAAACGTTAAACAGTTAAAGACATCACACCTTAAAAAAAAAATGTGTGATTATGGACAAACATTTATGTTGAATAAATAAATATCGTGGTCAGAATAAAGAACATAGGTATTATGTACAAGTACATATTATGTATTTTATTTACATTTTGCATTTCATACCTACTTTTAATTATTTTAGGTTTTTTGTTATTATTATTTTTTTTTATAATTCGCCCTAGGCGTCGATAGAACACTCGACGGCCCTGTGAATAATACATAAAAAGGTTAATTCCCGAAAAAAAAAAACTTTTGCTTTTTGAAGCAGTTTACTATTTAGAAAAGCACAAATCACTCAAAAATATGCTGTTCCTTTACATTCCGAAAATATCAATATTTATACATTTAATAGGTCTTCCGGCCATAGAATACTTACGTCTATTCCATTCATTGCACAAAATATTGTATACAAGAGAAAAGAAAATTTTATGCCAAAGTTCTGTTAAAAGAAAAATATGATTTCTTTTTTTTATTTTTTTTAATACAACAAAGTGCTCAGAGGGTCATTTTATTTTATTTTTATGTTTCGCTGTGCACACCAAGTCTGTATAAATACTGTTGAGACGAATTTTAAGGACATAAAAAGGATAAAGAAGGCAGCACAATTTTTTACATAGAATTTTAGTAAGTCGCGCGTCTTGTCTCATCCTCTAAAAAAAAAATCATATTTTAAGGTACAGAGAAGTAAGATTCACCTATAAATGTAATACAAATACACTTTAATAATATAGCAATGGCACATTCAAAATGAAAATGCTTCCTATTGTTGCTAACTCTGATGCTGAACTTGGTAATCCCAAAAGAGATTATAGAATGTTTGCATTGTATACTTACTTATGTTACATTTTATATTATATGTATTATAGCCGTTGTATTGTTATGGCGAATATTAGAAATGAGCTCCTTGGTGAATTTTGTCTATAATATAATGCCTACGTTCTTCAATGAAGACGACGACGGGTGTTTATGTAACGATACAGTATGTATTATTCTACAGGGAACTGACTGTATTTTAAATTTTAATTTTCAAATAATAATTTAATGCTTGCAAAATATTATTATATATATTTATAATATATTAAACAAGCTATATTTGAGCTTTAACTTAAAATTTTGTAATAATAATGAATTGTGCTTTGCTAATTATTTAAAATATGTTGTTTTCCTTCATGGAGTATTCAAATGGTAAATAACCGCATGCCATATGTCGTATTGTTTGCATGAAGCACGAGATATAAATAAATGTACGCGCACTTTCTCCATATTTATTTATTTATATTTATTTCACCCTTTTAAAACCATATACATTGTCATCACACCCGCACCTATGCCCAAAAAAGTATTATTTAATATTAAGCAGCAACAACAAAAATAATAAAATACATAAATGAAATTATTCAGAAAATTATGTTTATTTTGCTTTTGTTTGAAAATTAAAATTATTGTTCATTTGCTTTTACCAATTTTAGTGAAATTATTTCGTTAATTGAATCGTAAAATTGTTCTGAATTTTTATATGTACATCTACATATATTTCTATTTAAACGATGTTGGTTTTGAGTTGAAAAAATAATTGCGCTCTATAATTTAACTAATTGAATGGAACACATAAAATGCTAATGATTGAACCCATGATGAATAATTGATTTTGAAATAATTTTTATAGCGCTGTTTAAACTCTATATATAAAAATGTTTCATTTTATTAAAACTGAAGTATGATGAATTATTATGTGCTTAGTATCAGAGTTGTTAATAATCATGATTATTTTTAAAATAATCATAATCAATGATTATATTATCAAAAATTAAAAATTTGATAAAATAATTTTAGGTTTTCATTCTATAGATTATATTATAAGCAATTTGTACATAATATGTTCATTTTTTTTTTTAAATTATTTTATTTTCGATTTATCCCTTTTATTAATAATATCATATTTTTCTCGATATTTTTTTAATTTATTCAACACCAATACTTTCTATGAAGAATATTGATTTTATGGCTACCCTAGAATTACTTCCAGCGAAAAAATTGTAATATATTATCTTGTTTTTGTTCACTGATTATATTATCCGTACTCAAGCAAAAGAATAATCCCACCATTCATAAGTTAATAAAATTAGATTATTTCGAATTAACCAAAAATATTAAAGTTTTTTTTTTTTTTTATTATATCAATGTTTATTTTATTACAACCTTGTGATTATAATCGTTATTATAACAACGTGATTATAATTTTAACAACTCTGCCTAGTATGAAAAACATTTATTAATTTATTAAACATTATATAATTTTTAATTTTCGGATTAATTCATTGTTCCATTCTTTACTTAGTTTTTTTTTTAAATAAAGAAGCTTTGTAATTGTGATGGTGGCAGCAGATATACGCAGATGGTTAGCAAAGCTGTATTGACGACTGTGAAATCGTGAATAATTAGATAATTTTATTCGATGAAGAATTAAAAAACTAACAAAACGTATTATTATGTAATTATTAACAGATTTCTAACTTTATTTATATTTGACAAAAACTTCTCTTTCCCATACAAATAATATAATTTTTGGAACTGACATTTGGGCTGCGAACAGTCTGACTTTTGTAGTCTCAGTTTTCATTCATATTAAATTTATTTATTTTTTTCATTTGTTGAAATGAAGCTGTGTGTAAATATACTCCCAGTTTGTTTTATGTTCTGTTATAAGCCACAGCATACACAACACAAAAATGGGTACCTACTTCTCAAACCTGATACGATATTTGTTTATTTATTATCATTTTATTTTATTTTTTTGTATAAATTTATAATAATTTTTTTCTCTGTCCCTCTCCCGCTCTCAAGTTTATACATTTTTTTCACAAAAGAATATTTTATCAAGTTAAAGTACATTATTAGCACTTACATGTTTGTTTGCTTTTCAAAGTGGTTTTTCACGAAACTGGAAGCGAAGAAGATTTGCATTTTAAAAAAGCCTCTTTTTTAGATGCCACTCTTTTCTGCGCTAAGTAGATTTATCCATACTATAGCACACCACAGATGTCTATCTATCTATAAACACTTGGCATGATGGTAAAAATCTGAAAAATATAACGAATGGCTGTTCGTACATACATAATAATATTATGCAGTACGATTTTTGTACTAAGTAATAAGATTTTATTGTACTTTTTACACGAAAAGCTTCATTCCATTTATTTTCTTTTTTAAAACTTCTCAGTGGTAGCTAACTGAATGTTATGTAAATGGATGCGTTGTACTCTTATTTATAATTTAATATATGCATTTTCAGTTTGCATATTCCTACATTATTAATAAAATTGTGATAATGGTGATGTTGATGGTGATGGGTATTTACAATATAATGTAAAACTTTGCTCATTGTTTTAAGTTTTGCGCTTTAACTTTAAATCCAAACAAAAACTCCAGAATTCACCCTAAATATAGTTTAGCTTTATAGGAGAATATTGCCTTAGGTAATTTTCTATAGAATAATATGTATTTTGATAATACTTAGTTACCGAGTAACATTTTCTGAAGACGTTCTATTCAATATTATATAAAAACAAGATGAAGAAGAAGAAGAAGTAGAAGGATAAAATTTTATAATCCTGTAACATTTAATACGGTTTTACTTCCAATTCACGTATTATGTGGCTTCTAAATAACTTTGTCACGTATTCATAGAAACTTCTATACGATACGTGCCATTTCATATTACTACTGTCATATAACGGTTACAATTATATTATATAGGTATATCTAACTCGTATATGCATCAAATTTTGGTTGGGTATTTTAGACGGTAGACAATTAAGTATTATTCTGGTTGTACATTTGATATTTTCAGGTGCTTCATTCTAATCAATCAGATGTTTCCTATCTAAATTCTTTTTCGATTTTAAATTTACTTTTGCAAAATAGTGGATTCAAAAATTATTAATGTTTGTTTCAAATGCAATATTCCTATATTATCCTATATATATATATATAGATCGTAGGATTGCTGCTGCTATGATTAATGATTATGATCTCGTTGCTTGTGGAAGAGAATTTAGCTCTTAAGTCTAGAATTGGTTCTTTGGAAGATAAATGTAAAAAATTATTTGATCAATTTAAAACCAAAGAATATGTACACAAAGAAGGGAAAAAGACGATTTTTCTGGGGTCTAGTGAGGTTAGCCCTATTAATGAGCCAAATTTTCTTGCGTATGTGTTTATAAATATACTCTATTTGTTGCATGCGTAATATTCCATTTCTTATATAATGGAAACATAATTTAAATGAAGTAAATTTATTATTTAATTATCAATACAATTTTAATGATTTTGCTATAAATATAATTGAATTATTATGCAAAAACAAATAGAATATAATTACACACACAACCATATAAAATAGAAGATGTCACTGGCACCTTTTTTTATATGAAAATGTCATTGTTTTCCTTTCTTAGTATACATCTTCTTTGTTAAAACCATTCATTTTAACGTGATTTCTCTTGAAGAAAGATTAAATATAAAGTATAGTAAATTAAATAGTCTGCTATAGTCTGTTTTATATAAATTGGCAAACTGTAATTAGTGTCAAAAATGCTGGGTTCACAATAAAAAATAGTCATTTTATTCCAACCTAAAATGACAAAATCAAAATAGTTTACCAATTTTTTTATTTATTTACTTTTTTCTTATCTGATTAAGTTAAAGACTATATTCTTTTTACATAAATTTTGGCAGCTTTCTATACATTTCGATGATTTTCCATTACAAATAATCTGAATTAGGTTCTTTCATTTTTTAATATTATGTCCATAATTCCACGATTGCTTATCATTTTAATTTATAATGGCTGTATTAGCTTTAAGACATCAAAAAATTAATCTTGAAATAAAGCCAAATCTAATTTTTCGAAAAACAATTATTGAAAAATAAATAATATTTGTAAATGTCATTTACTGGGTTTACAATAAAATTTAATTTTCTATAGAAATAATTTTTGACATTTTTTAATTTTCATAGAAGAAATAATTAGCATTGTAAATCTGAAATATTCAAATTCAAAATGGAAAATACAGTTTGCCAATATATATAAAACAGACTATAAATGTAGGGAAAGGTTCAAGCTTTCCAACGCGATATTAAAGTAGAAAAAATATTAATTAAAACAGAATCTTTGACTCTCCAAGTAAAAATAGTGCCAACTAGCCCCGGTCTACCCTATAATAATTGGCTATGGAGGTAATATAATTGTTTCGTGAGTACATATGCAATCTTTTTTGAACTAAGGTGGCTTTAGTACTTACTGCTTCATAATTCTATTACTGCAACCGTATTTAATAAAACTGATCTGTCATAAAATATCATAGAAAAAATAAAATAAACACACACCTCGACCACATGTTTAGGTTACGTTGATCAAAAAAATTATACATAATTATTAATTAATTAATTAGTGATAAAAATGAATGACAATTATACGATTTTGGTGAATCGTAAAAAGAAGGCAACCACCAGAGCGGAATTAGAAAAATTTACTAGAGATGTAAGTGTCCATAAATATACTAACGCAAAAATGTTTACTTGTTACATAGAATAACAACATGATTTTATGTTCTTTTTATTGTACTTTAATTCCCACAAACGACGAATATTAACTCTGAAACCATTTAAGTATTAATATGAAAATTTCAATTTTATTTTCAGGAGCTTATAAATCGTGTCATTCAATTAGAATCACATACTCAACAACTGAAAAACATTATAAAAAAAGAGACAATGGTTCAAGAGATTATTCCATCATACGCTAAACAGCGTAAATTTGATTTTAAAACGTAAGTTTTAACTTTGTGCTACTTTTTACATTTATTTACACTTAAATACCCAACAATAAAATTATATCTCAATTATAGTGCACCTAAACGACATGTATTACTGAAATTATATTATTTGGGATGGGATTATCAAGGATTTGCAACACAAGAAAATTCTGGCAGTACAATCGGTAGATATATTAATTTTTTTTTTTTTTTCTTAAACCTCGATTTCTTTTCAAACTTTAATTGACTTTAAATTCATTTTATGTTAAGAGCATCATTTATTTACCGCTCTACGAAAGGTATGTCTTATAGAAAGTCGGGAAACCTCAAATTATCATCGATGTGGACGCACTGATAAAGGAGTCAGTGCCTTTTCACAAGTATGTGGTCATTGATTATTTATTTTCTATTAAAATTTAATTAATATAAACTCTTAATGTAAATGTTCTATGTTATTCGCAGGTGATTTCAATTGATCTGCGAAGTAAATTTGCAAAAGAAATTCAAATGACCGATGAATCAATAAAAAATGAATTGACATATTGTGAATCATTAAATCGTGTACTTCCAAAGAATATCCGTTGCATTGCTTGGCAACCATTAGTGAATCCAGATTATAGTGCCCGTTTCGATTGTCGGGAACGTACTTATCGATACTTTTTTCCCCGCAGCAATTTAAATGTTGATGCAATGCGAACTGCATGTCGTTATTTAATTGGCAGTCATGATTTTCGTAATTTATGTAAAATGGATGTAGGTAATGGGGTTGTGGCATTCGAACGTGATATTAAAAATGCTGATATTATTGCAGCGCATGAGTGTCAAGCAAATAATGCACATTATGGACCCGAATATGATATGTTCTATTTAGAATTAACAGGAAAAGCATTTTTGTGGCATCAAGTCCGTTGTATTATGGCAATATTATTATTAGTTGGACAGGAAAATGAAAAACCTGAAATAGTCGAACAATTACTGGATATTGATTTAAATCCATGCACACCACAATATAGTTTAGCCAATGATGCGGCATTGAATTTATTCAATGTAGAATATGATGAGTATTCGACAAGTACAGTTTCAAATGATGCAGCCAATTTTGCTGAAAAGCTTGGATGGATTTATGATAAACAAAATTTAAATCGGGTTATTGCTGTTTTGCAGGGACAATGGACAGGATATAGTGTAAAGTAAGTATGAATTGAATGCTAATATATTGATTATGAAGTTAACAAATATTGCTACATACAAAAAATTAATATATTACCTTTATTTTATTTATAAAACAGAGGAACAATGATATTAGAAATGTTAAAAGTACTTGAAGCCATTCATAAAAATCAATTAAATGAACAACCATTATATAGACATACCGATATATTACAAGAAGGTGTTAGATCAAAACAATATCAACCATTGTTGACACGTACACGATGTGGTTAGTTAATGTTTACTTTCAATAAATTTTAACATTTTTTTTTACATTTTTCATATAAATAATAAAAATTAATTAACAGAAAGTCTTGAGAACCGGATTGCACATTATGCAAAAAAACGACGAATTGAATTTCAGAGCAACAGTCCATCAGAAAATGGGAATAGTAGTGGTGATTATGAAGAAGATCGAATGGATTCATAAAATACCGGGCTAAATATCATAATCTGATAAAAAATTGTTCAAAATGGAATACTTTAAAAAATATTTAAAAATGTACACCCTGTACGAATTAAAATAAAAATACGTACGGCTTTGATATTGAATCGTTCTTGAGTTATTGTTTAACTTTTTGCAGATGAAATTAGTTTTTCTGGTGTTAATTGATAATAAGAGCTCTTAAAAACGTAAATCTATAGTTTTGGTTAAATTTTGATGCCCTCAAAATCATTTTGAAAATTTTATTTTTAATAAAACTTATGATTATGTAATTAACACTAATAAAAAAAAAATATAAATAATATTTTTGCTTTTCTATGAAATAAACTAATAAAGAAAAAATCAAAAGTTTTTCCCCTTATGATTATTAAAAATAAAATATTTAAAATGATGTTGAGGGGTCAAATTTAAATCGATTTCTATCAATTTTCATTTCTAGCCTCTTATTATTGTGACACGTGAAAACTTACTTCATTTGGAAAACATTAAAAAAGGTTTTTTTCAGAACGCCCTAATGGTATACCTCAAAAAAAAGTTGGTATAAAATTGTATACTAGCTTACCAGTTTTATCTTTTATGCCATTTCAATTACAATGAAACTCTTTAATGTGTCAAACAATTTATAGTGGTGGTCACATTACAAATACCGACTTACCTATAAATTTACGTTACTTTTCATGTGGCTACTACTAAAAATTGTTGACCGCATAAAACAGTTCCAATTTATAGCAATTATGAATCTATTAGCACTACAATGCATCAAAGCCGTACGTACTATAATTTATAGACAGGATGAAAGTTTTCGCTGGGCCACCCTTATATTAAAACAACAAAAAACATATCTTATAAATTATTAACTTTTTATTTTGAACTTTTGTTTTATAATTTTTCTAAAAAATGTATATAAGTATAAACCAAAATACAACAAAAATGTATTAAAGACTTTTTTATTCTTTATAAACCACAACAAAACATTAAATAAATCTAGAACAATAAATATTTGATATATTATAATTTAAATCATTTGATTGAACATCCTTGATTCCTTGCTGTGATCTTTTGTAAATTTCAGTATATTATTTAATGAGGATATGTTTATGCGCGCACATAAAGTCGCTTTAAATTTAAGGTCGATTTAAATTTTTTAAACGTTTATACGCTCAATGTAAACTGACTCTAAATGTAATACACCTAAACCAAACAAATAAAATAATACAAACCAATGCGCAGAAACGAATTTGAATAGAGGCTCATGTGTGTAAATGAAACAGACAGTGCGAATACAAACGCATGTGTTAGAGCGAGACGTACGAAGCGCATGTATTATTTTATTTGTTTGGTTTAGGTGTACAGCTTTAAAATAATGCGCCTCATATGTTCAGCTATAAAATCATTAAATTTCTTGTTATAAAAATCATTTAATAATTAATAACATTCAATCTTATTATTAATATTAATAAGAAATAATAAAATTAAATATAAACAAAAATTAAAAAAAAAAAAAAATCTAAATTAAAATGTCAAAAGAATGTTTAAAGTCGCTTTATATTTAAAGTTGATCGTTTATGCGGTTAAGTTCGTTTAGAGTCGGTTTAAAAAGGTGTTTATGTGCGCATGTCGTTAAAATGTAAATCGACTTTAAACACATGCGCGCATAAACATAGCCAATTACAGCTGATGAGAAATATTATGAGAATGAAATGTATCAGTGCGCGTGAAATAAAACATACAAAAACTTAAAGTGTAAAGAGTTTATTCATTCTCATTAAATTTCAATCTATTCTGAACACAATTTCTAAATTAATTAACTCTTTAGCTATTATTTTGTATATTTTTTATGATCATTCAGATCATAGTGAAGTTTAGCCATTTTTATACATATCTACCTCTTATTTAATGAATTAATGTTTTTGAGAATGA